>ONZH01011171.1:0-31539 GCA_900303285.1 Rhinella marina
AGGTCAGCAGCCAACCTGAGAAGTGGTTTGTGACTCTGGGAAGGGTCCAGAAAACAGTTCCTGAGAGTATGCCGGATCGCATTCCAAATTTTCCTGGGAAGGGGGCAGACTGGGGGGAAGGAGGTTGAGGTGGAGGAGCCAGAGGAGTCCTCCCTTGGGTAATGTGGGTGGACTGCGTGGAAGACTGACTGGTGGACAAATTACTTGAAGCATTGTACGCAATCCACGACATCAGCTGTTCGCACTGTTGTGGTTTCAACAGTCCTCTACCACGTGTCCCTGTAAGTTGAGACATGAACCTAGGGAGTGTAGCTCTGCGGCGTTCCCCTGCTCCCTCATCAGCAGGTACTGTCTCACCCTGCCCAGGACCATGGCCTCTGCCCCCTGCAGTAATTGAATGCCCACGCCCACGCCCTCGTCCTCGACCCTTAGCCCTGGGGTTCAACATTTTCTGTATATAAGTGTATTATATAAAAAAAATAAAATAAATGGGCCTGCTGTACTGAAACCCACAAACTTGTTCAATCTGAACAAGAAAATATATAGGTGGATAAGTTAGAGCAAAATTACGTATGTTATTATGTACTGTGCAGTATGGAGCAATTACATGGAAACTATTAGATTAGGCAGACTTGGTCTGCTTAATTGCAACCCAGACAAAAGTCGCACAGAGATTTATCTAATGTAGCTGTATAAGTGAGAGCAAAAGACCTTTTTCACTGACGTGACGTACAGAATGGGTCACCTGGACAGAAAATACGGATTGTGGTGACTGAAAAGCTGAACTGTGACACACAGAATGGTTACACACTGCTGTGTGAAATGGATTTGTATCACTGAGATAAAACAACAAAAAACTATTTTTTATATACATATATTTTTATATTTTTTTATATATATATATTTTTTTTAACATGACGTGCAGAAACTATCAGAGAGCAAACTCAGCCCCTGCTGACGGTGGCTATTTTGACTGCAACCCAGACAAATGTCGCACATAGATTTTTCTAATGTAGCTGTATCAGTGAAAGCAAAAGGCTGTATTTGATTACGTGACATACAGTATGTTTCACCTGGACAGAAAATATGGATTGTGGTTTGTGATGAGTGGACAGCTGAACTGTGACACACAGAATGGTTCCACAGTGCTGTGTGCAATGGATTTGTATCACTGAGATATAACAATAAAAAAAAAAAGGGGTTATATATGGCGATAGCCCCCGGACAACCCCTTTAAGGAGAAAATGGGTAACAAATTGTGGAGTGAATTTCTTGCTACCCCTTGGAAAAATTAAATATTTAGGCTTAAAGCGACATTTCTTGTAAAAAAATATATATATATATATACAGTCATGGCCAAAAGTTTTGAGAATGATACAAATATTAATTTTTACAAAGTCTACAGTTTTTTAATGGCAATTTGCATATACTCCAGAATATTATAAAGAGTGATCAACTTAACAGCAATTACTTGCAAAGTCAATATTTGCCTAGAAAATGAACTTTATCCCCCAAAACACATTTCAACATCATTGCAGCCCTGCCTTAAAAGGACCAGCTAACATGGTTTCAGTGATTGCTCCGTTAACACAGGTGTGGGTGTTGATGAGGACAGGGCTGGAGATCAATCTGTCATGATTAAGTAAGAATGACACCACTGGACACTTTAAAAGGAGGCTGGTGCTTGCCATCATTGTTTCTCTTCTGTTAACCATGGTTATCTCTAAAGAAACACGTGCAGTCATCATTGCACTGCACAAAAATGGCCTAACAGGGAAGAGTATCGCAGCTAAAAAGATTGCACCTCAGTCAACAATCTATCGCATCATCAAAAACTTCAAGGAGAGAGGTTCCATTGTTGCCAAAAAGGCTCCAGGGCGCCCGAGAAAGACCAGCAAGCGCCAGGACCGTCTCTTAAAAGTGTTTCAGCTGCAGGATCGGGCTACCAGCAGTGCAGAGCTTGCTCAGGAATGGCAGCAGGCAGGTGTGAGTGCATCTGCACGCACTGTGAGGCGGAGACTCTTGGAGCAAGGCCTGGTCTCAAGGAGGGCAGCAAAGAAGCCACTTCTCTCCAGAAAAAACATCAGGGACAGACTGATATTCTGCAAAAGGTACAGGGAGTGGACTGCTGAGGACTGAGGAAAAGTCATTTTCTCTGATGAATCCCCTTTTCGATTGTTTGGGACATCTGGAAAACAGCTTATTCGGAGAAGACGAGGTGAGCGCTACCACCAGCCTTGTCTCATGCCAACTGTAAAGCATCCTGAAACCATTCATGTGTGGGGTTGCTTCTCAGCCAAGGGAATCGGCTCTCTCACAGTCTTGCCTAAAAACACAGCCATGAATAAAGAATGGTACCAGAATGTCCTCCGAGAGCAACTTCTCCCAACCGTCCAAGAGCAGTTTGGCGATCAACAATGCCTTTTCCAGCATGATGGAGCACCTTGCCATAAAGCAAAGGTGATAACTAAATGGCTCAGGGAACAAAACATAGAGATTTTGGGTCCATGGCCTGGAAACTCCCTAGATCTTAATCCCATTGAGAACTTGTGGTCAATCATCAAGAGACGGGTGGACAAACAAAAACCTACAAATTCTGACAAAATGCAAGAATTGATTGTGCAAGAATGGACGGCTATCAGTCAGGATTTGGTCCAGAAGTTGATTGAGAGCATGCCAGGGAGAATTGCAGAGGTCCCGAAGAAGAAGGGTCAACACTGCAAATATTGACTTGCTGCATTAACTCATTCTGTCAATATAAGCTTTTGTTACTCATAATATGATTGTAATTATATTTCTGTATGTGATAAAAACATCTGACAAACACACATAAAACCAGAGGGCAGCAGATCATGTGAAAATAGAAGATTTGTGTCATTCTCAAAATTTTTGGCCATGACTGTATATATGGTAAGTTTTCATTTTCACAGCCAAGTGTTTTTAAATTGTGCCAAAGTGCTCACTTCACCCCTTGAAAAATTGCTTGGGAGATGTAATTTCCAAAATGGGGTCAATTAGGGGTTTCCGTTGAAGAGATGTTTTAGGGTGTTTTCAAATGCGCCCATACAGAAGATTACAACCACATATGGGGTGTTTCTGTAAACAGTAGAATCAGGGTAATAAATAGTGTGGATTGTAGTACAAAACTCAAAAAAGAGGTAGGCACAATGCATAGCGGTGTAACTACCGGGGAAGAAGGGGAAGCGGCTGCTTCTGGGTTCGGGCTGACAAGGGGCCCTGGAGCAGTGCCTCACTCTCACCCACATTATAAAGTCTTTCCGCCCAGGCCAGGCCCCCCTTCACATGCAGTGCGGTCACATTGGGGGCCGTGCCTGCCTCCCGGCCTGTCCATCATCCTTCTGATTCATTAAAATAGGTCCCACTCTGCTCCCCTATCTATGGACCTGCCCTGCTCCGCCCCCATACATTTCCTGTAGTAGCCTGCATAGCACGCTAGCAGCGGCAGTGCGCCATGCAAATTAAGTACAGCCCATCCACCAAGTGAAAGTAATCCTCACCAGAAGAAGAAGCGAGCAGCAGGCAGGAGAAGCAGTGCAGCAGCTGTACATTACTCGATTTTTCAGGTATGGGTGTCCCCTGGGCCCCCCTGGCGGCCTTGCCTGCTTGTTCTGGGCATGAGGAGGAGGGAGGACACTCATGGCAGGGCAGAGTGGTAGAGAGAGACAGACTAGTGAGTGGGAGAGTCGGAGAAGAGGGGAAAGGCCAGGTACAGCAGGCTGCAGGCAGGAGTTGTGAGTGTGTAGCCACTGCCATCCCAGCCTCTTGTATTATAGCATGTATATGCTAGAGTACAGAAGGCTGGCACAGGAAGGAGTGAGGCTGTGCATGAGATAACTACCTGACAGCTGTGTGCTGAAGACTTTAGCATGCAGAAGCCAGGAAGCCAGATGCCAACCTGCGTCCTGTGCCAGCCTTCTGTACTATAGTATATGGTAGATGGCAGCCTCCCCTTTCTGCTCACTGTTCTTACATCTACTACTGCCTATTATAGCACTCTTACATATGCACACATGATGCAAGGATGGTCATCAGCTGGCATTGGGTGCACGCTTATGTGTGCCATAATAAGTTCTAGTAGATGGCGGAACAGCACGCAGAGAGGGGAAGCTGCCAACTAGATATATATATAAGGATGGCGTGGCAGGAGTGGGATTTGCACAGGAGGAGGCAGTTGTGTGGGGCAGAGTTGGCGGGGGCCCTGTGAGGAGGGGCCCATACAATAATTGGCTGTGGGGTCCAGTCACTTCTATGCAAAAATTTATAAGTGGACAGTACAGAACCTGCTGATCATCTTCTTATACCTGGGCCTGTAAACATGAGAATTAAATAGAAGGTTTCATGATCAGCATAGACGGGAGTCTTTACTATAAGAGCACAGAGACTATGGGACTCTCTTCCACAGGATGTTCTGATGCCTCATTCATTGTACTGGATGCCTTTCTTGAAAGTATAATTTGCAGGTTATTGGTTCTAGATTCCTAGAGACGGAACGTTGAGCCTAGAATTTATTCTTATTGTCAGATTTGGAGTCTAGAAGGAAATGTTCCTCTTATACGGGGCACCTCTGGGTCAGCACAGTAGGATTATAGATTGGACCTCATGGACTTCACTAACGATATAACTTTCTTCCATTACTGTATGAAGCAGCACAATGTTTCTGTAATGTTCTCCTGTAATATTCTGTAATATTTTCCAGATAAACTATGGCGTTAATGATAGATTGTACAGTAACAAGGATTCGGGGAAGTTATTCTTCACTATGGCCCCAGATATTCATCTCCAGCATCTGAGTATCGCCCTCTGCCTGAAGCACTTTGGATGGAATTGGGTTGGAATATTAGCCCCACAGATTGATGATTCACAGGCTGAACTGCTGGAGCTCAGGAGAGAGCTGACCAGACATGGGATCTGCATCGAGTTTACTGTTATGTTACCACGTGACTGGAACACAATAAAAGGAATAATTGACCTTGAGAAATACACGGCCCAGGTTATGATAGTGTATGGCTCCTTCACTACTTTATACATTGCATTATCAGGTTATAAATCTATCAAACAGAAAACATTAATCTTTGACGACTCTTGGTTTGTACACGATCTTCTAGGAATTTACTACATGAAGGTAGTCAATTGCAGTTTGAGTTTTTCACCTGTCCAAGAACAATTACCAGAACTTTGGAGATTTATACATTCTGTCAATCCAATTAAGTATAAATCTAATGCATTTCTTACACTAATTTCATTTTTTTATTGTATAAGCTCAAACAACAAATTAAATCATAAAGATATTAGGTTCTTGAAGATAATAAAAAAGAATTGCTCTGAAGAACACTTTGTGACTGAAACTATTTATCCAAGAGACGCAGTAGTCTATTATGTGTACACGGCGGTCTATGTCCTGGCCCACGCCCTGCATGAGATGATTCTGTATCAAGGAAGGAGTCATGGTGGACACACAAGTTTTGGAGATTTAAAAAAGGTAAGTAAATAATCAGGATGGAGGTGGAGATAATTACTCTGAATACTAATTACACACAATGATAAGTTGCAGACCACTGGAGATGTTCTCTGGTCACTCAGAGTCTTATCCAAACTGCTTAAAAAGCACAAACATCCTTCTCCTTATGTGAGTAATACCAACATGGATATTCACCAAATCATTTCACAGGAACTGGCATCAGCAATGATGACTACATGGTAAAACTAAAGAATATTTCTCCAGACTAATCTTTCTGGATCTAAAGTTTTCTGTATTTCACACGGGCATTCACTCTCTACCAGGGGCTGGATTCATACTATTCACCATCCAAACACAGAGCCCCAAGGAATCTTTACTCCTACCTCATCATGTTATACTACGAGAGTGGGCCGGTGTCATCCAATGGCACGTGAATCTCCTTCCCGATGTCATCATATGGTTCAGCCATGATCATCTCTGGGATGGAATTCTTCGCTTCCTTTGTCAACAGTTTCCTAGCACAAGGGATTACACAACAAACAGTTAGAGCAAGCATTATTAAGATTATCAAGATGACAACTCCTAACTGGCCAAGAGATTTTCTCCAGTCTTTTAGCAAGTCGAACGAGGCATCCCACGGATCACTAACACCCAAAATTCCTTTTGAGCTCCTCAGATAAACATGTGAGTCCTTTCAGGGTATTCATTACTTGTCCATCTGGTCAAGGTTATCTGGAATAAGAGTACAACAGGTATCTCCTAACATCTAACATACCCCCCCCCCCTTTCTACCAGGAGCATGTCCAATGCCATTCTGTTCTGGAAGGCCATGATACTTGTGGGACCCAACTGTTCCACAATCCCTTTCAGGGTGTCTCTGGAATAGTTCACAAATCTCTTATTATAATAAATGTAATTAATCCAATCTACATTTTTATTGACAATGGGGATAAGCGTTTCAAATCCCGCTGCCCCCTGATCCCTTGCTTTGAACTCATTGGGGACCCCCCATTGGGACTCCTATGGCATCTATGTATACATGTGTGTCCAAGCTCCCAGATGGCTTTGATTCCCTTTTTCTCCTGGTGAGGGTCATCTTCCCAGGACTGTTTGTGGGGGTTCCGGAGACGATCAAGAGACATTTCCCAATCTGGGGGGTCGAAGATGCAGAAGGGCATGAGTATGAGAGCATCCTTTCCCTCAACTTCATCCTTCCATCCTTTCCCTCAACTTCAAATCAGCACACAACCACAACACGTCCCCCAGAGCTTGAGACTGGTTCATAAAATAGTTCTGATAATCAGCCCCAGTGGTATTTATGACCTCTCCACAGTATCCTTCAAGGAACTTTCCCATGTCCTTTCCCCATTTGTCTCTACATCAAAACACGTGTAGTTCTCCTTATAAATGTTGATGTTGAGTTGGGTTTCATTCTTCAACTTCTCAATTATTGCGAACATAAAAACTATTAATACTGAGAATCTATGGGCAATACTATCCATGGGTCACTTAGCTGGAAGTATCGGACTTTAACAGCTTTGTTCTTCCTTTTACACAACTTTTTCACGGCCCAGAAACCTATTGTTACTATCTTATTTAAAGTCTATATTCTTTGAGTCAGGATCAGCAGTCACACAAGGGGGAACAAGAAACACCATGCTTTCAAATCTTGAGACTCAAAACTTTCTTGCAATGACTGGTTTAGATCCAATTAGGCTTTCTTTTGAGCTTCACTGATGTGCTTGTGGTCAACAACATTTATAATGAACCATCAAACCAGAGTTTGAGGACTGTTCTACCATGTATTTTTACCACCAACCAATCTCCAGACACAAGTGGGTGGGTTCCTGGTACCTTATCAGGATCTGGAAGTGAGGCAAAACTCGAGAATGCATTTTAGTGAAATGCTTGTGCAAACTGATCACACAATCTGTCCAAGCAGGGGGTGCCTGGTCTTCTCCCATTGACTTCCATTATACTCGGGTGCTCGGCCGAGCACTCGAGCACCACCTAGTGTTCGACCAGAGCACCAGAGCACCCGAACATCGGGGTGCTCGATCATCACTAGAGGACACACATGAAGTCGCAGGTGAAGTTACAGATATTCCAAAGTCCCAAATTAAGCAAATCCAGGAGGAGAGAACGCCTCATCTTGTTCTCATATCTCCCAACAAGTGACTACTACTATGCCCAGTCTCAGAGATATCCAGAAAGACATCACCTCCCCTGTCTGTACTTTCACTATCAGGGTCCGGGTTCCACTACCCCATGGAGAGGAATGCTTTGAAGCATGGCCAGACCCCTGTAGAAGTGTAGAGTTCCCAAATCTAACATTTCCTGAGGGTCACAGAGGTCATCAGCATACCTTATCTCCGGTAACAGAGAGATGTGAAGACCATCAGTACAAACCCCACTATGTAACAGAACACACACTGACTAATAGAAGAAACACATTGACCATATACATACAAAATCATAGGAAAATGAGAGTCCACTGTGACACAGGCGGACAGCAGCACTCCCCTGTGTAACTGTGACATTAGCCAGTGGCAGCTCATGCGTGATACCTACCGTTTGCTCAGGCCCTTTGAGGAGGCCACTTTATTTGTCAGTCTCCAAGACTACGGGATGAACAACATCATTCCACTGATACATGTCCTGGAATAGATGGTGAATAATCTGTCTGGCCAGGTACAGGAAATGTGGTGCCTACATCTCATGGCCACCTGAACCCTGTGGGGGCTTAACTGGAGGAAGAGGACCTTCATGCATAGATGAAGGGTAAAATAAATGGTGATGTCAACAAGGCCAAATAGAGACATTAGTGGCCCCGTCACAGAGTGGTGAGGGTGACAACCACCTGAGAAGTCAACACAGTGGCCCAGTCACAGAGTGAGGGGGTGGAGGGAATTACACAGTTTATTCACTCCAATATTAGAATCAAAGCCTAATGGAATTGCTTTTCTATTAAATTAGATGTACACCACACTACCAGTTATATTATACATCTTATTCAACCCAATTTGAGAATTAAGACATAATAGAATTACATATCTATTAACCCTTTCACTCCCGGAGGTTTTTTCGGTCATGCATTTTCGTTTTGCGCTCCCTGCCTTCAAACAGCCATAACTCTTTTATTTTTCTGTTCACATAGCTGTATGAGGGCTTGTTTTTTGCGGGACAAGTTGTACTTTCCAACGCCACCATTTAATATTGCATATGGTGTAGTGGGAAGCGGGAAAAAAATTCAAAACCGGGTGAAATTGCAAAGAAAACGCTATTCCGCTACAGTTCTACAAGTTTCTTATTTACAGCGTTCGATGTGCATTAAAACTGATCCGTTACTTTCATTCTACTGGTCAGTACGAATCCGGCAATACCTAATATGTATAGTTTTTCCTGCGTTTTCATAGTGATAAAATAATTAGAAAGTTGCCCTTTTTTTTTTTCCTTGTCACATCTTGAACCCTATAACTTTTTGGTATTTATGTGTACAGAGCTGTATGGGGGCTCATTTTTTGCGGGACGATCTGAAGTTTTTATTGATACCATTCTGGGGTGTGTATGATTTTTGATCACTTTTTATTTAATTTTTTTTTAGAAAAAAAAAGCGACAAAAAACAGCAAATCGCCATTTGGACGCTTTTTTCTGCCACACAATTCGCCGTATTGGAATATTTTTTTTATATTTTAAAAGTACGGGCGTTTTTGGTCACGGTGATACCCATGATGTCTATATTTATTTGTTATTTAGATATTATATTTTTTAATTATACCGAAAGGGGGGTGATTTGAACTTTTATATCTTTTTTATTTTTTATATATTTTTTAACATTTAAAATTTTTTTTTTTTTTTACTATTTGAAAGCTCAAATATGGGCTTACATATTGTGGCTTTTTTTTTTTCTTTATGAGCAATCAGGGATTTTCTAGACTCAGAAATCCATGAATTGCTCATTTCTTATCCTGGCCTGCCATCTAGTGGCCAGAATAAGAATTGCACTTTGAAAACGGTAATCCTCACCAGCGAGGATTACAATTTTCATACGGTGTACAGACAACCTGATTGGCCACACGGGGTGTCTGTACACCACCCGGAAGCGAACGCTTCCAGGTTCAAACGAAACTAGAAAAAGCAGAGACTTGCCGGCCATGACGCCCGCCGCACATGCGAGCGGGCGCCATGTGCCCGCATCGCCCCAGCGCCGTACATGTACGGCGCTGGGAGTGTAAGGGTTAAACAAGGTGGACACCGTTCAATTAGATAGCTCTGTGCCCTTCATAGGGCAGCAACCTGCACTGTCTCCTATGGATCCCTTCAGCTTACACGACCTGAACTGTGGTACAGTCTCCCTATGCCCTCCTTACAGTGCCTGAAATTTTCCCTATGATCTCCCTTCATTGTCCCTATCCCAGATTATGCTATTAAATGCTCTGTAAATCCCTTTTCCCAGCACTTGTTACATCTTTCCCTATGATAAGTTCACCTTAAAATTGTGGAGACCAGGCATGAGGAGGCTTTTTTTTTTATGAGGAGGCTTTTTTATAGGGCTGTGACATCACGGGGGCTTGATATCTGTGGATTGGCTGGCTATACGGCATTATGTGTGATCCCTCATTCCCGAGCTTCTTACTTTCACCTTGTAACATGTGCAGCAACCATTTTAGAAATAGCAAGGTTTATAGTGGTTCACCCTTCTGCAAATTCTGGATTAAGAAGTGCTTCCAATCACTGGCTATACCCTTCGCCGTAGAAGAAATTGTAATATAAAAGAGATATGTGATGAGCACCTTCTTTCACTTGGTATTTGGATTATTGAGTGCTGGGTATGGATACTATTAATCAATTTGTAAGATGATGTCTAGACTGTATAAAATGATATTAAACATTATTTATTAAGCTAAAATCATTGCAGTGGATATAATAGAATACCAAAAATATCAATAAATAGTGTTCAGTATATAATAACAATAATAGTTAACCAAGCGCTGGTATAAAAATGAAACAGGATAAAGATAAAAAATACAAAAATATAAAAATATGAAAAAATGAATGAAAGAGTAAAATTGTATATAACAAATATATGAGTATCAAGTTTGTACATATATTTGTGTACACTTTCCTTTTCCTATAGATCGATAAAGTCCTCTTTATAAATAAATGAAATCCTCTTTGTGGGTAACCTAAAATAGTCTGTATATACAGTATATATATATATATATATATATATATATACACTCACCGGCCACTTTATTAGGTACACCATGCTAGTAACGGGTTGGACCCCCTTTTGCCTTCAGAACTGCCTCAATTCTTCGTGGCATAGATTCAACAAGGTGCTGGAAGCATTCCTCAGAGATTTTGGTCCATATTGACATGATGGCATCACACAGTTGCCGCAGATTTGTCGGCTGCACATCCATGATGCGAATCTCCCATTCTACCACATCCCAAAGATGCTCTATTGGATTGAGATCTGGTGACTGTGGAGGCCATTTGAGTACAGTGAACTCATTGTCATGTTCAAGAAACCAGTCTGAGATGATTCCAGCTTTATGACATGGCGCATTATCCTGCTGAAAGTAGCCATCAGATGTTGGGTACATTGTGGTCATAAAGGGATGGACATGGTCAGCAACAATACTCAGGTAGGCTGTGGCGTTGCAACGATGCTCAATTGGTACCAAGGGGCCCAAAGAGTGCCAAGAAAATATTCCCCACACCATGACACCACCACCACCAGCTTGAACCGTTGATACAAGGCAGGATGAATCCATGCTTTCATGTTGTTGACGCCAAATTCTGACCCTACCATCCGAATGTCGCAGCAGAAATCGAGACTCATCAGACCAGGCAACGTTTTTCCAATCTTCTACTGTCCAATTTCGATGAGCTTGTGCAAATTGTAGCCTCAGTTTCCTGTTCTTAGCTGAAAGGAGTGGCACCCGCTGTGGTCTTCTGCTGCTGTAGCCCATCTGCCTCAAAGTTCGACGTACTGTGCGTTCAGAGATGCTCTTCTGCCTACCTTGGTTGTAACGGGTGGCAATTTGAGTCACTGTTGCCTTTCTATCAGCTCGAACCAGTCTGCCCATTCTCCTCTGACCTCTGGCATCAACAAGGCATTTCCGCCCACAGAACTGCCGCTCACTGGATGTTTTTTCTTTTTCGGACCATTCTCTGTAAACCCTAGAGATGGTTGTGCGTGAAAATCCCAGTAGATCAGCAGTTTCTGAAATACTCAGACCAGCCCTTCTGGCACCAACAACCATGCCACGTTCAAAGGCACTCAAATCACCTTTCTTCCCCATACTGATGCTCGGTTTGAACTGCAGGAGATTGTCTTGACCATGTCTACATGCCTAAATGCACTGAGTTGCCGCCATGTGATTGGCTGATTAGAAATTAAGTGTTAACGAGCAGTTGGACAGGTGTACCTAATAAAGTGGCCGGTGAGTGTATATGGTTTGTTTCTTTATATTAATTAGTCTCCTTATCTATTTATACGTTACCCTCCTGTGGAGGTTGCCGGGATTCTCTTCTGATAGTTCGGGCACACTCCGATAACTTGTGCCGTGCGGCTGCTGGATGTAGGAGAGCGGCGTCCCACGTGGCGTCCCACGTGGGTTCCCGCTTTATTCAAAGACTTTCTGCACGCTCTTTTTCCTGCGAGTTCTGTTTACGGCGTTGTCCGAATACAGGTGTTTAGGCTTATAATCCTGTCGGCAGCGTTGTATTATGGCATGGATGCCAGCATTTCTATTAGTCCATAGATGTTCATATAGTTCGTTTCTCAGCGCTGCACCTACTTTGATGTATAATAATAAGTTAGTAGGTTTTGTATATTACAAGGTCTTGTATAAGTGATGGATATTGGTCCACAGGATACTATATTAAACCAAACGCGTTTCAGGGCTATTCCTGCCCCTTCTTCAGTGGTCTGTGGACCCATTTTCATTTTGTGGTTTTTATAATGTCTTCCATTCTGCTCCTCCTATTTTTTGTGGAGGTATAGTGGAAGACCTGGACTGGTGTTTTAGTTTACCCTGTGGATTCAAAATCTGTAGGACAATATGCATAGATCACGATGATTATATGATCTCATACAATGAAATAAATAGTTTGGTCTATTTTCACTAATGAAAGTATATAAATAGATCCAATGTAATGAGGAATACAATTGAGAATGTAATTATAAAATATATAGCCAGAGATATTCTTTGGACAAATCTATCTACCGGAATGTACAGGTAGATACAGTATATGACTCTGTGTACCAATATTCAGGAATGAAAACATATTTTCTCAACCCTGATGTACAGGCTAAATGAATATATGTAAATATATCTCTATTAATATTTGGACATAAAGGCAAGTATTATTAATATATAAATGTTTTTGTAGATGTTTCTGTGAATATTTTCTCCTATGTTATTTTTTGTAGGTGTTCATTTGTGAATGTCTTTTGGGATATTTTTTAGAATATTTTTTAGAATGTTTTTTAGAATATTTTTTGAATATTTTTTGGATATTTTTGGGGATCTTTTTAAGATGTTATTTTGTATAGGTATTTTATGTTGTTTTATTCTCGATTTCTTTTTATTTTGTTTTGATTTAATTCATTCTGTTTTCTTATTTTTCCAGTATATTTATTCAAAATGAAGTATGGGGATGGGGGCCTCCCGAGGAGGGGAGATCGAAGTGCTGGGAATAAACAGCCGGACTTCGATGTCCTGTCCCTGAAGGGCACCCATCCCATGTCTACAGAAAGCCGAATATTTCCATTTCTGTATTTAGTCCACCTGGGACTATAGTATCGAATTCGAAAATTCTTCTAGATTCCAGACGCGACATGTTATGGATATGATTACCACCTCTCCATTGTCTCGGGACTCTTTCTAATGCCATAAAGGTAAGGTCTTTTGGATTTTGGTTGTGATAATCCTTAAAATGTTTCGAAAGTGTATGTAATTCATAACCTTTGCGTATATTGTTGATGTGTTCTGAAACTCTCCTTTTTAGTGTTCTTTTTGTTCGTCCAATATATTGTTTATTGCAGGTGCACTGAAGTAAGTATATCACATCTGTGGAATTGCAGGTTAGACATTCTTTAATACTATGGCGGTGTGTGTTTCTCGTGGATGTTACCTCTGTTATTTTGCTTGGGGATCTCGTAATTTTGCAGTTATTGCATAACCCACATCTAAAAAAACCTTTTGTGTTCAGCCATGTTGGTTTTCCATTTGATTTTTTGTTTTTCACTGTTGGAGCAATTTTAATGCCTAAATTTGGGGCCTTAGTGTATACTATAGATGGATCTCTAGGTAAAAGTGGGCCTATTATTTTATCTCCTGTCAAAATCAGCCAATGTTTCCTTATTATTTGTTCAATTGTTTTGTATTGTGCTTTGAATGGTAGCAATATTCTCAAATTGTCATTATATTCTAGATCTTTAATATCTTTTAATTCTTTTAATTTTGGTTGGAAAAATGTATCTCTATTCATTCCTCTCACTTTATCTAATGATTTTTCTAAGGACTTCAATGGGTAATCTTTTTTAACGAATTGTTCACTCATAGTTTGAACTTCTTCTTCAAATTTTGTGATCTCAGTACAATTCCTTTTTATTCGTCTGAATTGACTCGTTGGTACATTTAGTAACCAACGGGGTAGATGGCAACTTTTGAAGGGAATAAAGCTATTCTTTGTTACATCTTTTTGAAAGGTGTTACAAACTATCTTATCATTCTTAATATTTAAACATAAGTCTAGAAATTCAATTTGTTCCTTACTAGTATTATGAGTAAATGTAAGATTGTAATCGTTGTGATTTAGGTTGTTCAAAAATATTGTCAGTTGTTCTTCTATGTCCCTCCATATAAAAATGATGTCATCTATATATCTACGCCAGAGGACCAGACTCGTTCCCAGCTTGGGTACTATGATGTCTTCTTCCCATTGAGCCATGAAGATATTAGCATAACTGGGGGCGAATCTGGTCCTCTGCTTTTTTTAGATGTGGGTTATGCAATAACTGCAAAATTACGAGATCCCCGAGCAAAATAACAGAGGTAACATCCACGAGAAACACACACCGCCATAGTATTAAAGAATGTCTAACCTGCAATTCCACAGATGTGATATACTTACTTCAGTGCACCTGCAATAAACAATATATTGGACGAACAAAAAGAACACTAAAAAGGAGAGTTTCAGAACACATCAACAATATACGCAAAGGTTATGAATTACATACACTTTCAAAACATTTTAAGGATTATCACGACCAAAATCCAAAAGACCTTACCTTTATGGCATTAGAAAGAGTCCCAAAACAATGGAGAGGTGGTAATCATATCCATAACATGTCGCGTCTGGAATCTAGAAGAATTTTCGAATTCGATACTATAGTCCCAGGTGGACTAAATGCAGAAATGGAAATATTCGGCTTTCTGTAGACATGGGATGGGTGCCCTTCAGGGACAGGACATCGAAGTCCGGCTGTTTATTCCCAGCACTTCGATCTCCCCTCCTCGGGAGGCCCCCATCCCCATACTTCATTTTGAATAAATATACTGGAAAAATAAGAAAACAGAATGAATCAAATCAAAACAAAATAAAAAGAAATCGAGAATAAAACAACATAAAATACCTATACAAAATAATATCTTAAAAAGATCCCCAAAAATATCCAAAAAATATTCAAAAAATATTCTAAAAAACATTCTAAAAAATATTCTAAAAAATATCCCAAAATACACTCACAAATGAACACCTACAAAAAATAACATAGGAGAAAATATTCACAGAAACATCTACAAAAACATTTATATATTAATAATACTTGCCTTTATGTCCAAATATTAATAGAGATATATTTACATATATTCATTTAGCCTGTACATCAGGGTTGAGAAAATATGTTTTCATTCCTGAATATTGGTACACAGAGTCATATATCTACCTGTACATTCCGGTAGATAGATTTGTCCAAAGAATATCTCTGGCTATATATTTTATAATTACATTCTCAATTGTATTCCTCATTACATTGGATCTATTTATATACTTTCATTAGTGAAAATAGACCAAACTATTTATTTCATTGTATGAGATCATATAATCATCGTGATCTATGCATATTGTCCTACAGATTTTGAATCCACAGGGTAAACTAAAACACCAGTCCAGGTCTTCCACTATACCTCCACAAAAAATAGGAGGAGCAGAATGGAAGACATTATAAAAACCACAAAATGAAAATGGGTCCACAGACCACTGAAGAAGGGGCAGGAATAGCCCTGAAACGCGTTTGGTTTAATATAGTATCCTGTGGACCAATATCCATCACTTATACAAGACCTTGTAATATACAAAACCTACTAACTTATTATTATACATCAAAGTAGGTGCAGCGCTGAGAAACGAACTATATGAACATCTATGGACTAATAGAAATGCTGGCATCCATGCCATAATACAACGCCGCTGACAGGATTATAAGCCTAAACACCTGTATTCGGACAACGCCGTAAACAGAACGCAGGAAAAAGAGCGCGCAGAAAGTCTTTGAATAAAGCGGGAACCCACGTGGGACGCCGCTCTCCTACATCCAGCAGCCGCACGGCACAAGTTATCGGAGTGTGCCCGAACTATCAGAAGAGAATCCCGGCAACCTCCACAGGAGGGTAACGTATAAATAGAAAAGGAGACAAATTAATATAAAGAAACAAGCTATATATATATATATATATATATATATATATATATATATATATATAGACTATTTTAGGTTACCCACAAAGAGGATTTAATTTATTTATAAAGAGGACTTTATCGATCTATAGGAAAAGGAAAGTGTACACAAATATATGTACAAACTTGATACTCTTATATATTTGTTATATACAATTTACTCTTTCATTCATTTTTTCATATTTTTATATTTTTATATTTTTGTATTTTTTATCTTGATCCTGTTTCATTTTTATACCAGCGCTTGGTTAACTATTATTGTTATTATATACTGAACACTATTTATTGATATTTTTGGTATTCTATTATATCCACTGCAATGATTTTAGCTTAATAAATAATGTTTAATATCATTTTACACAGTCTAGACATCATCTTACAAATTGATTAATAGTATCCATACCCAGCACTCAATAATACAAATACCAAGTGATAGAAGGTGCTCATCACATATCTCTTTTATATTACATTTTAGAAATAAAATCTGATTTGTTACCAAAAAGTTAAGGAAATTCGGATTCGTGGCAAACGCATTTTTTCTTGAAATTCAGATCAAATTCCATTTTATTAACTTAGACTTGCTCAACGCTAGTTGCCACCCTCGCCACTCAGTGACTGGGGCCACTAATGTCTCTGATTGGCCTTGTTGGCATCAACATTTATTTTACTCTTTTTCTGATCTGTCAGAAGAACTGAAAAAAGGAAAATACTATGGATCCTGTCTCTCAAGCATCCATCAGGCCTCTGTCACATGGTCAGTGTTTTGCTTCAGGATTTCATCACAATTTGGAAGCCAAAATCAGGAGTGGGTCCAAAATACAGAAGACATGCAAATATTGCCATCACATGTCATTTCAGTTTTGGACCCATTCCTGTTTTTGCCTTAACAATACTGATCAAATACTGACCAAATACTGACCATGTGAAGGCAGATTCTCAAAAGACAGGACTCATTTTTTTTTCCTTGGGTTGTTCTTCTGACAGATCAGAAGAAAGGAATAATAAACAGTGACGTCAACACAAACTTACTGCTGACACCCTCCCCACTGTTTCTTGGGGGTACTACTTGTATCAATGGCTAGCAAAATAGATAATCTATAAGTATATGAGAACAGGTTACAGTATCTACCAATCAATGTGAAAATACAGTCACATTAGACAGCTCTTTCCCACTATATTGGAAGCTTGGGCCCATTCACGGTTAAGTAGATTATACCTGATGCTAACATTGACCTTAAAGTTATTTGGTCGGTTAATTTCAGCAGTCAATGCATGGTGAGCCAATCCTACTATCAAATAAGGTATCATGAAAAGATCTGCCCTGCTTCTGTGTTTTGGAGCTTTAACTGACCAAATAAGTGAAGTGTGAACTGAGCCTAATAGCGAAGCACAGTCATTTTATAGCTAACAGAAGTGATTCAAAAGCATATATTTGCACTTCCACAACATGGCTTAAAAGAACCTTTTTTTCTCCATTGCTTTATTGGCACTGCCTCCATGCCCTTCATTTGTTCCAGTGGAAGAAAGGACTCCTGTTCACCACTTTTTGAAATGCAAATTAGTATTTATTCAAGTAAATCCAGACACGGCACTTGCTCTGAACGTTTTCGGCAATGGCCTTCCTCAGAGGTGCTGGATGAGCCGCTGGATTGTAATATACGAAAAGAGAATAAGGCGAAACGCCAGTACTTGGCGTTTCGCCTTATTCTCTTTTCGTATATTACAATCCAGCGGCTCATCCAGCACCTCTGAGGAAGGCCATTGGCCGAAAACGTTCAGAGCAAGTGCCGTGTCTGGATTTACTTGAATAAATACTAATTTGCATTTCAAAAAGTGGTGAACAGGAGTCCTTTCTTCCACTATTTATTGGCCTGGGAACCATCTCCTAACCCACGATACACCATATCCGTGCTAATCCAATCATCTTGCACTTCATTTGTTCCACACAGCTCCAGCAAGGGTCACAGTGTTTTTTTTTCTTTAATAAAGGTTGCGGTATGATTTTCTTTTGGTTTAGCAAGGGATTAACTAGGACTGTTAGTGGTGTGCACAATGATGCGCAAGTCCATATACTGTATGAGACTTCCACATCATACTGAAGCACAGTAACTGTTTCACTACTAAAAATGACTAGCTATGCATGTTGCTGCAATGCATAGTGATGTAAAATAGTAACATAGTTTAGGCTGAAAAAGACATCTGTCCATCCAGTTCAGCCTGTTATCCTACAAGTTGAAGGCAGGAAGGCAAAAAAAAAAAACCCTGTGAGGTAGAAGCCAATTTTCCTCACTTTAGGAGAAAAAAATCCTTCCCGACTCCAATCAGGCAATCAGAATAACTCCCTGGATCAATGACCCCTCTCTTGTAGCTATAACCTGTAATATTATTACCCTCCAGAAATACATCCAGGCCCCTCCTGATCTCTTATAGTGAACTTACCATCACCACCTCCTCAGGCAGAGAGTTCCATAGTCTCACTGCTCTTACCGTAAAGAATCCTCTTCTATGTTTATGTACAAACCTTCTTTCCTCCAGACGCAGAGGATGTCCCCTCATCACAGTCACAGTCCTGGGTATAAATAGATGATGGGAGAGATCTCTGTACTGACCTCTGATATATTTATACATAGTTATTAGATCTCCCCTCAGTCGTCTTTTTTCTAAAGTGAATAACCCTAATTTTGATCATCTTTCTGGGTCCTGTAGTCCACCCATTCCAGTTATTACTTTAGTTGCCCTCCTCTGAACCCTCTCCAGCTCTGCTATGTCTGCCTTGTTCACAGGAGCCCAGAAATGTACACAGTCCTCCATGTGTGGTCTGACTAGTGATTTGTAAAGTGGCAGGACTATGTTCTAATCACCGACATCTATGCCTCTTTTGATGCAACCCATTATCTTATTGGCCTTGGCAGCAGCTGCCCGACACTGGTTTCTGCAGTTTAGTTTGCTGTTCACTAAAATTCCTAGGTCCTTTTCCATGTCAGAGTTACCCAGTGTTTTACCATTTAGTATGTACTGGTAACTTGCATTATTCCTTCCCATATGCATAACTTTACATTTGTCAGTGTTAAACATCATCTGTCACTTCTCTGCCCAAGCCTCCAGTCTATTCAGATCCATCTGTAGCAGTGTACTGTCCTCTGTAGTATATATACAGTATACTGTCCTCTGTAGTATATATACAGTATACTGTCTTCTGTAGTATATATACAGTGTACTGTCTTCTGTAGTATATATACAGTATACTGTCCTCTGTAGTATATATACAGTACACTGTCCTCTGTAGTATATATACAGTATACTGTCCTCTGTAGTATATATACAGTGTACTGTCTTCTGTAGTATATATACAGTATACTGTCCTCTGTAGTATATATACAGTACACTGTCCTCTGTAGTATATATACAGTACACTGTCCTCTGTAGTATATATACACAGTATACTGTCCTCTTCTGTGTTAATTACTTTACACAGTTTAGTGTCATCTGCAAAAATTGATATTTTGCTGTGCAAGCTTTCTACAAGATCATTAATAAATATATTGAAGAGAATAGGGCCCAATACTGACCCCTATGGTACCCCACTAGTGACAGTGACCCCTCCAGTACTGACCCCTGTGGTACCCCACTAGTGACAGTGACCCAATCTGAGTATGTACCGCTAATAACCACCTTCTGTTTTCTATCAGTGAGTCAGTTACTTACCCACATACAGACATTTTCACCCAAGATACATTCTTGCTGCAGGCTGGATCATAGTTGATTTAACTCACCTCATGACAAATTAATTCGGAACAAAGCAAGGATGACGACTTCTTAGTGTTACTGTGGTGGGGATGGCCTCTGGGCCTGCAGCAAAATCTGTGATCACTGCATCTCCTATAGCGTTGCCTCTGTATTCAAGTAAATTGTAGGTATGACCTGATCTTACCGGTGAAGCTTTTCCATATTTACTTATCCCAACCCCTGATAGTCTGCGCTCTCTCATACACACCCTGAAAGGAGTGAATATTTATGCATTTGATTATTTTATGTATTAAAGGGGTTTTGCAGGTGGTGTATAATGATGACTTATCCGATTAAAGAGTTTCATTCTGTTGATCGATGTCACAAACACAAACCAATGTTTTCTATCATCACATCAGAAATCAGGAGAACACGTAAGGAAGGTTTATAGTTTTCAGGCAGTACAGTAATGGAGTGTCATGGGTTTAGTGATTTGTGTCTCTGTTCTTTTAAAGCTGCAGTACTTCATCAGCCGAGTGAGATTCCAGGATTATACAGGAGACATTGTGACATTCGATGACAGAAGACAACTTTCCTCTCTGCCTATTATGGAGTTAAGAAACTGGGTATTTCATGTAAACGATGATATACATACTTATCATACTGATAATAAAAGCTACTTCTTCCCTGATGACTCAATACCAGAGGATCAGTGGCTGCATGTAAATGACAGCGCAATAACATGGAAAACCGGAAAGGTAAGTAATGCAGATTCAGGAAACTACATAAGTGTTCAATAGTAAACGACACATGTAAATGTCACACCTGATGAAGTGAATGTCCCAATATAAAGACCAGCAGCAGAAAGGATGTGGAGCATTTTCTCAGAAATCTCTGATACGTCTCTGCTGATTTTCAGTACTTTACGGCTTCTCTCCTTATGTCCTTAATGGACTTACATGAAAAAACCTCAGCTGTTTGCTGCCACCACTGTATGGATCTCCTGTTTAGGTCAAAAGGAGGCTGATCTACAGATAGCATCTAAAAGGGGACACAACTGTGGATAAAGCCCTGAACACTCATCCCCATGCTACTCACCGATCTGCTGCTGCTAAGAAAATATTATAGGGAAAGCCTTGAGGCTCTTAGAACATATTGTGACCACTGTTTAACCTCACAGCAGCCTCTATTCAGGAACTATTATATGCGCTATTTGTCAGTCTAAGTGAATGAAGGCCACTGATGGACAGGACCACACATGACCATCGATTAAGGCACATAAGTAGGAATGGGGATCTGCAAGTAAACATAAATTAAGCAAATAAACCCCTGGACATTGAAGTCAATGGTCTAATAATGTATATTAGTAGCTTCGTGTATGTGCTGTTCCCTGTACACGTGCAGTTGGTAACAGATAGTGTTCAAAACCTTTAATTTATTTTTTTCTAGGTCTATCTCAAATGGTTAGCTCATTTAAAAATAATGATACCTATTTAGACCCAATTAAAGTCTATGGGGATATTCATATGGATGTTTTTTTTATTGGACCTCAAAATATAGGACAACCATATGTTTGGTCATTATCACAGCTAGATAGACCCCTTTTAATCAAGGGGCCATTTTTTAATGGCCATACAGACAGAAGTACCCCGACAATAACCTAGGCCAGAGGGTATCTGCAACAGTTTATTTTGTAGGTATTGTTATGATATGAAATGTTAGGCCTTATGTTCTAGCAGAGGAGGACTGTTTGGCAGGAATAGAAGTAACCACCCTGTTCCTTCCCTCTTAGTATGAGTGGGCTGATCCTACTTCCTGCCAAGAGGGTGAGTTGGAGTCCAGACAGAGAGGTGATAGGAAGGATAGGTCAGAGCTCCTACTCCTATCCATTTTCCTGTGAGGCCATTACTCCAGAGATATTTTCAGAATACAGAATACATCAGTTTGCCAAGACAGTAGGTGAGTAATTATGGCTCGGACACCCATCACCTAGCTAACAACCAAGCCTGAATAACTTTAAGCCAGTATCACACAATGGACACCTACAGTACAGACCTAAAGTTTGGACACACCTTCTCATTCAAAGAGTTTTCTGTATTTTCATGACTCTGATAATTGTAGATTCACACTGAAGGCATCAAAACTATGAATTAACACATGTGGAATTATATACTTAAAAGTCTGAAACAACTGTAACTATGTCTTATATTCTAGGTTCTTCAAAGTAGCCACCTTTTGCTTTGATTACTGCTTTGCACACTCTTGGCATTCTCTTGATGAGCTTCAAGAGGTAGTGTGTACTGTATGTGGCTATAAATGCCACTATATTGCCACACAACTAGCCACCATGCCTCCTTACCTGGTGCCAGAAACTGCACTTTGTACTTAATACTGCTGGATGTGCCTTAAGGTATATTTTGCACAGACTTTTATATGTTCACTTCTGTTTGGATTCTTCAAACCACCTTTCCATTGTATTAATCCCAAGGAAGGAACAGCATCAGAGAATACACTGTGATACAACACCTCATCAGTGCCACTACCACTCCCATCCTCTACACTGGGTCATAAAGGGGCTTACTGTACATCCATCTAACTGCCATTAAAAACAGCTATAAATGCTTTTAAGGGGTTAAAATAAATACTTCATGCCCTTGAATGCACATGGACACTTTTTTCTTGAACCCTCACTACTCCCTTGTTGCAGTGTGATGACATCACATAATCATGCTGGGAGCATGGGTCCTGTAGTATTCAGTGAGGAGAAGTGTGCCCGCCTACTCAAGTGGATGATTGTCTTGCGTATTCCCAGCCCTAGTACTGTCCACACTGCCAGGGCTGGTGAGATTAATATCTAATTATAAAAATATTAATATTATATTATATAATGACATTAAGAGGGACATTATTTATACTGGAAGGGTGCTATTGGGCCCATAATTCATACTCTGGGGCCCTATGGGGCCATCAGATTACAGTGCCTTGCAAAAGTATTCGGCCCCCTCGAACTTTTCAACCTTTTGCCACATTTCAGGCTTCAAACAAAAAGATATAATATTTTAAATTTTTGGTGAAGAATCAACAACAAGTGGTCACAATTGTGAAGTGGAAAGAAATTTATTGGATCATTTAAACTTTTTTTGTAATAATAAAACTGAAAAGTGGGGCGTGGAAAATTATTCGGCCCCTTACATTAATACTTTATTGCACCACCTTTTGCTGCGATTCCAGCTGCGGTCTCTTGGGGGATGTCTCTATCAGTTTTCACATCTAGAGATGAAATTCTTGCCCATTCTTCCTCTTTGAGGTTGGATGGAGACGTTTGTGAACAGCAGTTTTCAGCTCTTTCCACATCTTCTCCATTGGATTCAGGTCTGGACTGTGACTCGGCCGTTCTAAGACCTGGAGACCTTTATTTTTGAACCATTCCATTGTAGATTTTGCTTTCTGTTTGGGATCATTGTCTTGTTGGAAGATAAATCTCCGTCCTAGTCTCAGGTCTTTTCATCCAGAATGGTCCTGTATTTGGCTCTATCCATCATCTTCCCTGTCCCTGCTGATGAAAAGCAGGTCCAAACCATGATGCTGCCCCCACCATGTCTGACAGTGGGGATGGTGTGTTCAGGGGGATGAGCTGTGTTGCTTTTACTCCAAACATATCGTTTTGAATTGTTTCCAAAAAGTCTGATTTTGGTTCCATCTGAGCAGAGCCCCTTCTTCCACATGTTTGGTGTCTCCCAGGTGACGTTTTATGGATATCTCTGAGAAATGGCTTTCTTCTGTCCACTCTTCCATAAAGGGCAGATTTGTGAAGGGACTGATTGTTGTCCTATGGACAGACTCTCCCACCTCAGCTGTAGATCTCTGCAGTTCATCCAGAGTGATCATGGGCCTCTTGGCTCCATCGCTGATCAGTCTTCTCCTTGTTTAGAGGGACGACCAGGTCTTGGTAGATTTGCAGTGGTCTGATCCTCCTTCCATTTCAATATCACGCTTGCACAGTGCTCCTTGGGATGTTTAAAGCTTGGGAAATCTTTTGATATCTAAATCCGGCTTTAAACTTCTCCACAACAGTATCAGGGACCTGCCTGGTGTGTTCCTTGGTCTTCATGATGCAGAACCCTGAGACTATCACAGAGCAGGTGCATTTATACCGGAGACTTGATTACACACAGGTGGATTCTATGTATCTTCATCAGTCATTTAGGGCAACATTGGATCATTCAGAGATCAGAGATCAACTTCTGAAATGAAAGTAAATGGGCTGAATAATTTTGCACTTTTCAGTTTTATTATTACAAAAAAAGTTTAAATGATCCAATAAATTTCTTTCCACTTCACAATTGTGACCCACTTGTTGTTGATTCTTCACCAAAAATTTAAAATGTTTAAAATGTCTTTTTGTTTGAAGCCTGAAATGTGGCAAAAGGTTGAAAAGTTCCAGGGGGCCGGATACTTTCGCAAGGCACTGTATATACTTAATATTAGCGGCTTGAGGCTCAATACATAGTGCAAATAGAGGGGAAACAGAAGGCATCCTTGACTCTTGCCATTGGATATGTTAAATGCTTTCGAACAGGGATGCCCAACCTGCGGCCTTCCAGATGTTGCAAAAACGACAACTCCCAGCATGCTTGGACATCGTACAGCTATTAGGGCATGCTGGGAGTTGCAGTTTTGCAACAGCTGGACGTCCGATTTTCACCAAATTCGGCACACAGGTACATCTGGTGTCTGGGAACATTTTAGATCAGATCTCAGCTCTTTAGGACATACCGTTCCCGAGATATTCCCAAAATATGACCTGAATTTGCCAATATTAGCCTGGGAGCTATGGTTTTAAACCCCAACTGCCATTCTCTGCACAGACACACACAGGGAGGGCAAGTTTCCATAACAACACAGCCAGGTAATTAGCAGCCAGCTGAGGAGCTCAGTTAAATAACATCCCAGCCATTTCTATTCACTGCTTTAAAGGGGCCGAGCGCTGTGGATGACACTGTTAAAGGGGGTATTCCAGTTACCATAAATATAACTTATGTTTTAGACTAATTTTAGACTAATTTTAGACTAAGACCATTCAGTAGTAATAAAAGATGTTTTCTACCACTGCTACCCATTGCGTCTCCTCATGAATTACCATGGCATCGATCTGTAATTGAGGCCACCCTCATAAGAAGGACTTAAAACCCCCACCCCAGGTCTCGCTAAGCCACGCCCTGACTCAGTTAGGCCATGCCCACTCCCAATCCGCTGCCAACATGGATTGAAAAAATAAAGGTAAAAATCAACTTCTGTCAGCAGGGGTGGGAGGGTGAATTTCTCTCTGCAATGACACACAGAAACATTAGATGAAATAGATTAATTTTAGACTACAACCGTTCAGTAGTAATAAAAGTTGTTTTCTTCCACTGCTACCCATTGCGTGTCCTCATAAATTACCATGATATCGACCTTTAATTCAGACCACCCTCAAAAGAAGGACTTAAAAGCCACCCCCCAAGGTCCCGCTAAACCACGCCCCTGGTCAGGTCACACCCCCTCCCACTCCGCAGCCAATGGGGATTGAAAAAATGAAGGTAAAAATCAACTTCTGTCAGCTGCATTGACTTTCTCTCTGCAACGACATACAGAAACATTAAATGAAATAGATTAAATAAACTAATTTTAGACTACGACCGTTCAGTAGTAATAAAATATGTTTTCTTCCAGTGCTACCCATTGCGTGTCCTCATAAATTACCATGGCATCGACCTGTAATTCAGGCCACCCTCAAAGGAAGGACATAAAAAGTCACGCCCCCCGACTCGGTCAGGCCACGCCCCCTCCCACTCCTCAGCCAACAGGGATTGAAAAATTGAAGGTAAAAATCAATTTCTGTCAGCTGCAGGGGTGGGAGGGAGACTTTATCTCTGCAATGACACACAGAAACATTAAATGAAATAGATTAAATATACCCGTGCGAAGCAATGTTTTCTTCCACTGCTACCCACTGTGTTTCCTCATAAATTACCATGGCATTTACCTGTAATTCAGGCCACCCTCAAAAGAAGGACTTTTGAGGTAGGTTGCACAGTCTTGAGGATTTTTATTAGCTTTTTAGATAACAATTTGAGAATGAAGCATGGTAGAGTTAAATGTCTTAAGTAAATGAGGTGACAGGAGAGAAAAATAAGTTTTATAATATAAGTTCATGAACACATCAGGCCTGGGAGTCTTTCACAAAGAACTTTACTACCTTTGGAAGTTCCTCCTCAGAAATAGGATTTTTAAGCAAAACCACTGCTTCTGGGTTGAGGGAGTATTGGATAAGATTGGGATGAGCATGAACAGTGAACCCTGACCTGGAATCCAGTCTGCTTTCCCTACCTACTTGCAGTAGCAAGACGCAACTGGTCGACTGTCTCTACGCTATTAAGATGCCGAGACAGACATATACCAAAAGACAAGTAAATTGCAAAATGGCTCAGAACCAGGTGGGCAATGCAGTACCAAATCTTGAAACAGAGAGAAGTCAAAAGACAAGCCAATATCAGAACCAGATGGGATGCACAATGCAAATGACATAACAAAGCAATGAACCCACTGCTAGTTTTATTCAGTACATGCCCACAGTGGGGAGAAACAGAGCATTGTATCCTGTTGCTAAGGATCACCAGGGGGCGTTGTTTCTCAGTGCATCTCTTCCAATGTGTCAAAGCTGATGATCTTGATGGTGGAGATGTGACAGGTAGTACACAGGAAAGAAGATACTCCATAATGAGGAAGGGAGAAGCCAAAAGAAGTAGCCAAGTTGCCATCAGCAAGATTATATAATTTGGAGTAGTATCCCTGGAAAAGATCCCCGAAATATTAGGGTGGTATCAGGAAGAATCTATAGTGTCTCTAATTGCCTGCGGAGCACATGTAGCGGCCTATTCACACAGTTGTCTGCTAAGAGTGCATGGACTTTGTTACCCTTCTTGTAGTAACATTGTTTAGTATATAACAATGTGTGTTCCACCCTATAGAAAGCCAGGTCTTTAAGCTGAGCATGGGTGGATACCAGTTCCCCTAAGCAAAGTTACACTAGGGTTAAGCAGCATTACAGCCTTTCTGTTTCATTCTCTTGCAGAATGCTTATGGTCTGAATGCTTTTGAAACTCCAATGCATTACAATGACCACAAACAACTGCTTTATGCATCTCTCACAGAATAGCTGCAATAGTAATGTGTGTGTGTGTGTCTATGGCTTCCCCTGTGGTAGGTGTCTTAAAAGGGACTTTGTTAAGTCACCAGTGACATGCTTTGAGGGGTGGGGAGAGAAGAGGCATTTCCAAAAAATAGTCAATCCTGGCGTGAGTGCTGTGTGGACAAAAAAGTGAACAATCTATCTCTGGAATTATTATTGCACCGAAGATCAAACAAAGCATGTCACCGCACTAAACTGAGAAAATCTCTAGCTATTTTGGTGGGAATTGTCAAGGAGAAATTGGGGGAGAGGGACAACCGATCCGTGCATTCAGAGAATACTATGTTAAAGTAGCCACTCACAATCCTGTGTGCAGTTGAAAGAGGTTGCAATTTATTTAAGACTTATAGATTATCGACTTTTCAAGCGTATTAACTATGATTAAAAGTGAATTGAGAACAGAATTATAGGGCGACCCTCCACAATTACATAGCAATCTGAAGGATCTAAGTGAGTGGCTATAATTTCTATAGGGCATGAATTTGATAGTCAAATAGCTACTCCTGCATTACAACAGTCATGAAACACAGAATAGGTATTAGGAAAATAGTATTGAGCGAAGTAAAAGGCCTCGACCTGATCAAAGTGAGTCTCCTGAAGAAATGCCACATCTGACCACAGTAAACACAATTTCCGAAGTGCCAAGCGCATCTTCGCGTTAGAGCGCAAACACTTTATATTTACTGTATGCAACAAGCTATTTAGGGTCCTGAGGATACACAATAAAAAAAAAAAATCCCTAACAGTACCTTTACCGACCAACAGGTGAGATCAAAATCCAGAAAAACCGGTGCAGTAAAGAATGTCCTCCAGGCAGCAGCTGTAATTACTGTAGGCTGTGGACTAAAAATGACTGAACCAATGAACTTAGAGCAGACTCCACAGCTCTCAGCAATGCAAACTTATTCCAGCACAAAGCGCCGATTAATTTGTTTTTTATTGTTGTGTTTAAACAGATACTTTCCTTTTCTGGTGTGTTAGGGTGTCTAATAATCTTTGTTAGTGGGTTGGGAGGGGCGCAGAGGGAGTCACAGTACACACATACTCCTGCCATGCTCATCCAGAACCTGGAGCCATGAAGTAAGATATGTAAACATAAGGCCAGGCATGAGATTGGTAATTAGAGTAAAGCAATCATTCCTTTAGCCTCGTTAGTGTCTCGGGGACCTTGATTAAGCCATTGTTCTCCTAATCGCTACTACATTATGTGAATGGTGACGTGTAGACCCTGTGGTGCTGTCCCCACAAGGGGTCTAACATGTAGTCTCAGATTGTGCACCTCAGATGCCGCGTTCATAGCTGATCGTGGCATTTGACAACAATAATATAGTGTAAAATAAAAATAAAATAATAAAATCTTACTTACACACGTCCATTTAATCGCAAAGAGTCAGCCACTGCAATCTTAATTGACGTCCTAGCAAGAAATGTTGTGCAGCCCGTGATTACCTAATCATGTCGGTCAGCGTGGGTTCATCATCGGTCCCCACTAGAGATGAGCGAATCTTCTAAGATTCGCTTCAGCGAATATTTGCCGAATATTTAAAAAGATTTGTCTCGAATAAGATTCAGTTTGGTTCAAGTGGTGTAAAAAAGTATTTGTGTTCTGTGAACATTCCCGTATACGTACGCCTGAGTGTACAAAGTGCGTACAAAGCTTTAGTGTATTATTGTCTAGGCCTGCACAAAGAAGGAATATACAGTAAAAGTATGCTACTTAACTGAATATGTACGCATTAGCGTGCAAATTATCAGATGCATAGCAGTAGCGTACAAATTTTATGATGCGTACGTAGCGTTAGTGTACAAAGATTTCTGAAGAATCTTCCAAAGCGAATCTGAAAATATTCGGATTCACTTCGGTGTAAAAAATTTCCAAGATTCGTATCGAATCTACGAAGCGGCGAATAGATTTGCGAGATCTTCAATCAAGATGATCGGGGCCGCTATTTGTGTTCAAACGGATGAGGTAAGTATGATTTTTTTTTACTGCCATTCATGGAAAATCATTCGCTACCATGAAGCACAAAATTCGTCACCTCCACTCCCCTCTGTGCCAATATCAACATCTGTCAATGGGGGAGGGGGCCAACATGACTTATAACCATGTAGTTTCATGGTCACCTTCCAAAGTTTCCACTCCAGGTGCAATGAACTGTAAATCACATCTCACAGCAGAAACTTCAGTGCGGCAAGTAGCTCTGATTTCACTGACAAGAACTTGTAAGTCATCTTTCTTCGACAATTGCTGGATTAAATTAGACCATTCCTTAGAAGTAGGGTGTACAGGGGATATGTGCCCTTCATCTCCACAAAGATGGGGTAAACCCCAAGTCACCCTCACTCCTCTGAAATGTGGAGCCTGTATATGACAATATAATCCCAGCAGCAGGGGGAGCTGTGCAGCCCATTAATTTAGCAGTGTAGATAGAGACAAGCGTGTGTGGGGGGGGGGGGAGTATGATGGACCGTCATATCATCACTGACCTGGTGTGAAATGGAAAACGGGAGCCCTGCAAGTGCGGCGTCATCCTGTAGGAGACTGGTCACTATCTTGGACGTTACATGATATGCCAGGCCTTCCTCTGTTAGTTCCTGATATTCTGAGGTCTGGAGTCCACTAGATCCATGGCAGCAGCAGTTACGGCCTCTGTAAGCTACAGAGACTGCTGCAACTATTGTTTGGTCTGACTTTGTCTGAAGCATTGCGATAGTGCTGAGGCAGGTGTCGGTAAAATGAAAGGCCGCAGGAGAAAATGGAGGTACTGCAGCTCCGTTCGCAGACAGGATAAGAACTCCATCATGGTACATTTTCTGTACAGCTCGGGAGTAGCTAAGGTGCTCTAGGGTACTTTTTTATTAGTTTCCTGCCCATGGAGAGCTGTGGACTACAAGCAGGGTCATGCTGAAGCTGGTGTGGGTTCAGAGCTCTAGCTGATGGTCAGGTCAAACCCCCAGTGTCTCAGTTTTTAATGGAAATTTTTCTTCACTGTTTAGTGAATATGGCCTTAGTGACACCTTCACATCTCACACATTCTGTCTGGGGTTAGTACCACTGTATAATACCATGTACTGTATTATACAAACCTTTCATACACAATATCTGTTTCCTCTAGATGCCACAATCTCGCTGTAATGAGAGATGTCTCCCCGGGTCCAGGAAAGCTTCTAATGGAGGATATCACTCCTGCTGTTATGACTGTGTCCCCTGTCCTGAGGGAGAAATGTCCAATATAACCGGTGAGAAGAAACAAGCCACTGACCATTTCCTCTCTTTTCCTTCCCATGCCAAAGAAATGATTCTAAAGGTTCAAGAAAAATGGCCAGCCAATATTGAAAGCAAATGTTCAGTGTACAGGGCATTGACACAATGCAGATTGGTGTAGACCTAGATCACATGTGCACAGGGCTGATAGATTTGTTTATTGATCCAAAATGGGAACAGAACTCAACCATACAGTGGGGAAAAAAGTATTTAGTCAGACACCAATTGTGCAAGTTCTCCCACTTAAAAAAATGATGGAGGCCTGTAATTGGCCTCAACTATGAGAGACAAAATGCGAAAACAAATCAAGAAAATCACATTGTCTGATTTTTAAAGAATTTATTTGCAAATTATGGTGGAAAATAAGTATTTGGTCAATAAGATAAGTTCATCTCAATACTTTTATATCTCCTTTGTTGGCAATGACAGAGGTCAAACGTTTTCTGTAAGTCTCCACAAGGTTGGTACACACTGTTGCTGGTATGTTGGCCCATTCCTCCATGCAGATCTCCTCTAGAGCACTGATGTTTTGGGCCTGTCGCTGGGGAACATGGACTCTCAACTGCCTCCAAAGGTTTTCTATGAGGTTGATATCTAGAGACTGGCTAGGCCACTTCAGGACCTTGAAATGCTTCTTATAAAGCCACTCCTTCATTGCCCTGGCGGTGTGCTTTGGATCATTGTCATACTGAAAGACCCAGCCACGTTTCATCTTCAAGGCCTTTGCTGATGGAAGGAGGTTTGCACTCAAAATCTCACGATACATGGCCCTATTCATTCTTTCATGTACACGGATCAGTCGTCCTGGTCCCTTTGCAGAGAAACAGCCCCAAAGCATAATGTTGCCACCCCCATGCTTCACAGTAGGTATGGTGTTCTTTGGATGCAACTCAGCATTCACTCTCCTCCAAACACAATGAGTTGTGTTTCTACCAAACAGTTCTACTTTGGTTTCATCTGACCATATGACATCCTCCCAATACTCTTCTGGAACATCCAAATGCTCTCTAGCAAACTTCAGATGGGCCCGGATATGTACTGGCTTAAGCAGGGGGACACGTCTGGCACTGCAGGATCTGAGT
>ONZH01011172.1:0-26057 GCA_900303285.1 Rhinella marina
GTGGAGGCCCAAGAGGTGAGACCTCTTTAAATTTTGTGGAGGCCCAAGAGGTGAGACGGAGATTTAAAGATATGTGGAGGCCCAAGAGGTGAGACCTCTTAAAGATTTTGTGGAGGCCAAGAGGTGAGATCTTAAAAATTATGTGGAGGCCAAGAGGTGAGACCTATTAAAAATTATGTGGAGGCCCAAAGAGGTGAGTCCAAAGAGTGAAAAATTTTGGGTGTGGGCAAGAGGTGAGACCTGTTAAAAATTATGTGAAGGCCAAGAGGTAGACTGTTAAAAATTATGTGGAGGCCCAAGAGGTGACCTCTTAAACTTTTTGTGGAGGCACCAGAGGTGAGACCTCTAAAAATTATGTGGAGACCCAAAAGATTTTGTGGAGGCCAAGAGGTGACACTCCTAAAAATTATGTGGAGGCCCAAATAGTGAGACCTCTTAAAGATTTGTGGAGGCCCAAGAGTGAGACCTCTTAAAATTATGTGGAGCCCAAAGGTGAGACCTGTAAAAATTTGTGAGGCCAAGAGGTAGACCTTAAAGATTTTGTGGAGGCCCAAGAGGTGAGACCTGGGCTTAAAAATTTTGTGGAGGCCCAAGAGTGAGACCTTTAAAAGAGCCAGAGTATTAAAATTTGTGGGGCCCAAGAGTGAGACCTCTTAAAATTTTGTGGAGCCCAGAGTGAGAATTAAAATTATGTGGAGGCCCAAGAGGTGAGACCTTTCGTTAAAAATTATGTGGAGGCCCAGAGGTGAGACCTCTTACAAGATTTGGTGGACGGCCGCAAGAGGTGAGACTGTTAAAAATTATGTGGAGGCCCAAGAGGTGAGACCTGTTAAAAATTATATGGAGGCCCAAGAGTGAGACCTCTTAAACATTTGTGGAGGCCCAAGAGGTGAGCCATAAATATATAAATTTTTCTTATTTACGGAGCAATTCTACGGCGGTTAAGGAGGAGGAGGAGGAGGTGGAGGAGGAAATGGCACTTCATACAGATGGCACTTCACTTTTGGCTGCTTTCCACGGTTGGAGAAGCAAAGTCCGGGTCAATCCACTTGCTGTTCATTTTGATTAGCGTCAGCCTGTCGGCACTGTCGGTTGACAGGCGGCTGCGCTTATCGGTTATAATGCCCCCGGCTGCGCTGAACACCCTTTCTGATAGCACGCTGGCGGCAGGGCAGGCAAGCACCTCCAAGGCGTACAGGGACAGTTCCAGCCACGTGTCCAACTTGGAGACCCAGTAAGTGTAGGACGCCGAGGGATCGGGGAGGACAGGGGTACGGTCTGCCAGGTACTCCCGCAACATCCGCCGATACTTGTCCCTCCTGCTGATAGCGGGCCCCGCAGTGATGGAAGTTGCACGAGGGGGTGCCATGAACGTGTCCCACACCTTGGAGAGTGTTCCCCTGGTGGCTGTGGGCCTGATTGATGTTGTGGGACTCTGGGAGACCCTCTCCTCTCTGCCGCCAGCGATGGTGGGTGGGAAAATCTCCATCATGTTCTGCACGAGTTCCCTCTGGTATTCCAGCAATCGATTCGTCCTCTCCTCTACCGGAATAAAAGAGGAGACGTTATCTTTATACCGGGGGTCCAGGAGTGCGAAGACCCAGTACAGTTTGTTCTCCACTATCCGGACAACACGTGTGTCCCGGGAAAAGCAGCCCAGCATGAAGTCAGCCATGTGTGCCAGACTCTGAATAGGCATGACCTCACTGCCCCCACCAGAAGGATCACTTGCCATTTCCTCCTCTTCCTCTTCCGCCTCCTCTCCGCCCCATCCGCGCTGAACCAATGGGACGCACACAGCCTGACTGCTACCCTCGCCGCCAGCATCCTCCTCCTCTTCCACAGCCACCTCCACGTCGTCCTCCTCCTCATCCTCCTCCTCCTGCAACTGCCACCGTGAAGCAGACAAAAGTGTGGTCTGACTGTGTAGCTCCGTTGCGTCTCCTCCTACCCCCGTCTCCTCTGCGTGCAATGCGTTCTCCCTTATTGCGATGAGCGATTCTTTAAGGACGCATAGGAGCGGGATGGTTACGCTCACTATAGCGTCCTCGCTGCTGACCTTCTTGGTGGACTCCTCAAAGATACGCAGTACATCGCATATGTCTGCCATCCATGGCCACTCGTGGTTGGCAAACTGAGGGAGCTGAGTTGGAGGCACGCGTGGATTCATAATCTGGTACTCCATCAATGCTCTCTGCTGCTCACACACCCTGGCCAACATGGAATAGGTGGAATTCCAGCGAGTCGGCAGGTCGCACAACAGCCGATGTTCAGGCAAATGGAGGCGTTGCTGGAGTTTTTTTAAGCTAGCAGCAGCTACAGTTGACTTCCGAAAGTGAGCGCACAAGCGCCGCACTTTCACCAGTAGCTCTGCCAGGTTGGGGTAAGTCTTTAGAAATTTTTGGACTACCAGATTAAAAACGTGGGCCAGGCATGGTACGTGATTGAGTTCGGCAAGCTCCAGAGCCGCCACCAGGTTACGGCCGTTATCGCACACGACCATGCCTGGTCCTAGCTGCAGCGGCGACAGCCACATCTCCGTCTGCTGCAATATGGCGTCCCTCACCTCTGGGGCGCTGTGCTTCCTGTCGCCCAAGCTGATGAGCTTAAGCACCGCCTGCTGACGTCTCCCCGCGCCAGTGCTGCAACGCTTCCAGCTAGCGGCTGAGGGCGATGTTAAGGCACAGGAGGAGGAGGAGGAGGAGGAGGGGGGTTTATCAGAACCCATGCTGGCAATCTTGGGCGGGGGTGGTAGGTAGGCCGTCTCTGTTTGCGACCCCGTCCCCGCTTCCACTACATTCACCCAGTGTGCCGTCAAAGAGATGTAGCGTCCCTGGCCGCAAGCGCTTGTCCACGAGTCGGTGGTCAAGTGGACCTTTGCGCTGACTGCGTACCTCAGGGCCCGCCTGATGTTACGCGACACGTGCTGGTGCAGGGCGGGGACGGCACTCCGGGAAAAGTAGTGGCGGCTGGGGACGGAATAGCGAGGTGCGGCAGCCGCCATCAGGTCGCGGAAGGCCTGCGTCTCCACAAGCCTAAACGGCAACATCTCCAGGGCCAGCAGTTTGGAGATGTGGCAGTTTAAGGCTTGGGCTTGGGGGTGACTCGAGGCGTACTTCCGCCTGCGGTCGAACGCCTGCGAGATGGACAGTTGATGGGACGAGGAGTGTGAAGGTGCAGGCGAAGAGGCGGGGGAAGGGGAGGCTGAAGGAGAAGGCCCCAAAGTAGCCGAGGCAGAGGCAGATGTGGAGGTGTCCTGGCTGGAGGTCTGGACCGCAGTGGCAGCACACAACAAAGGGGAAGAGGCAGTGGCAGCAGGACCGGGCGCAGGTTGTATTGCGTTTGCTCTCTCCCACTCAGCCCAGTGCTTGACTTCCAAGTGACGCCGCATGCCTGAGGTGGTCAGATTGCTCTTCTCAGAGCCCCTACTCAGTTTTGAGTGGCAGAGTGTGCAAACCGCGCTCAGTTTGTCATCCGCACAAACATTAAAAAATCTCCACACCACAGAAGTACGAGGCCTCGATGGGGGAGCTTCGCGCGACTGCCCGCTGCCGGGAACAGCTTCGGCCGTGCTGGCTGTGGCCTCACTACTCTGTCTGGACTGTCCTCTGCCTCTGGACATCCCTCTGCCTGTGGACATCCCTCTGCCTCTGGACATCCCTCTGCCTGTGGACATCCCTCTGCCTCTTGCTGCCTTTTTCGGTGCTGCGCAGACCACCACCTCTCCACTGCTTTCCCCGCTGGACATCACCCCTGGCCAAGTGGGGTCGGTCATTTCGTCATCCACCACCTCCTCTTCCTCACTCTGCTCCTCCTCCTGCCCACTGGACATTCCAACAGCCTCCCTTGATGGCAACTGCGTCTCATCATCATCATCGCTCATGATAACAGATGCTGGTTCAGGGTCCACATCAGCAGGAGATGGCGAAAACTCAAGTGTTTGGGCATCACTACAAACAAATTCCTCTGCTAGCTCCTGGGATTCTTCCGGCACATCTGAAAAAGGACCCGAAAAGAGCTCCTGGGAGGGGTCAAGGGTGGGATGACTCTGTTGGCCAGGTGTGGAGGAAGGAGGGTCAGAGTGAGACTGTGTGGATGACTGGCTGGTGGACAACTGTGTGGAAGCGCTATCGGCTATCCATTGCACCACCTGTTCAACCTGCTCAGGCCTCAACAGCGGTGTAACTCGCCCCCTGCTTAACTGTCCCATAAAGGCAGGGATTCTGGATGAGTGGGATCCTGGCTGACCCTCACCAGCACGCATTGTATCCCCACTGGCTTCAACAAGGCCACCAACAGCATTTCCGCGCCCCCGTCCTCGTCCACGTCCGATTCCGCTAGCCCCCCTCCGCATTTTATTTTTTTTTGGTTGCAAATACAATATTTGGGTATATAATTAGGTATGTGAAATAATTTAGCAAGAGAACGCACAGTACAGTGGCCAATTAAAAGGCCTAGATATTGTATATTTCAAGGTACACAGCCGTGTACTAACTGTACAGACGGTGGGTATTTACACCAGGTATGTGAAATAATTTAGCAAGAGAACGCACAGTACAGTGGCCAATTAAAAGGCCTAGATATTGTATATTTCAAGGTACACAGCCGTGTACTAACTGTACAGACGGTGGGTATTTACACCAGGTATGTGAAATAATTTAGCAAGAGAACGCACAGTACAGTGGCCAATTAAAAGGCCTAGATATTGTATATTTCAAGGTACACAGCCGTGTACTAACTGCTACAGACGGTGGGTATTTACACCAGGTATGTGAAATAATTTAGCAAGAGAACGCACAGTACAGTGGCCAATTAAAAGGCCTAGATATTGTATATTTCAAGGTACACAGCCGTGTACTAACTGTACAGACGGTGGGTATTTACACCAGGTATGTGAAATAATTTAGCAAGAGAACGCACAGTACAGTGGCCAATTAAAAGGCCTAGATATTGTATATTTCAAGGTACACAGCCGTGTACTAACTGTACAGACGGTGGGTATTTACACCAGGTATGTGAAATAATTTAGCAAGAGAACGCACAGTATAGTGGCCAATTAAAAGGCCTAGATATTGTATATTTCAAGGTACACAGCCGTGTACTAACTGTACAGACGGTGGGTATTTACACCAGGTATGTGAAATAATTTAGCAAGAGAACGCACAGTACAGTGGCCAATTAAAAGGCCTAGATATTGTATATTTCAAGGTACACAGCCGTGTACTAACTGTACAGACGGTGGGTATTTACACCAGGTATGTGAAATAATTTAGCAAGAGAACGCACAGTATAGTGGCCAATTAAAAGGCCTAGATATTGTATATTTCAAGGTACACAGCCGTGTACTAACTGCTCAGACGGTGGGTATTTACACCAGGTATGTGAAATAATTTAGCAAGAGAACGCACAGTATAGTGGCCAATTAAAAGGCCTAGATATTGTATATTTCAAGGTACACAGCCGTGTACTAACTGTACAGACGGTGGGTATTTACACCAGGTATGTGAAATAATTTAGCAAGAGAACGCACAGTATAGTGGCCAATTAAAAGGCCTAGATATTGTATATTTCAAGGTACACAGCCGTGTACTAACTGTACAGACGGTGGGTATTTACACCAGGTATGTGAAATAATTTAGCAAGAGAACGCACAGTACAGTGGCCAATTAAAAGGCCTAGATATTGTATATTTCAAGGTACACAGCCGTGTACTAACTGTACAGACGGTGGGTATTTACACCAGGTATGTGAAATAATTTAGCAAGAGAACGCACAGTACAGTGGCCAATTAAAAGGCCTAGATATTGTATATTTCAAGGTACACAGCCGTGTACTAACTGTACAGACGGTGGGTATTTACACCAGGTATGTGAAATAATTTAGCAAGAGAACGCACAGTACAGTGGCCAATTAAAAGGCCTAGATATTGTATATTTCAAGGTACACAGCCGTGTACTAACTGCTACAGACGGTGGGTATTTACACCAGGTATGTGAAATAATTTAGCAAGAGAACGCACAGTACAGTGGCCAATTAAAAGGCCTAGATATTGTATATTTCAAGGTACACAGCCGTGTACTAACTGTACAGACGGTGGGTATTTACACCAGGTATGTGAAATAATTTAGCAAGAGAACGCACAGTACAGTGGCCAATTAAAAGGCCTAGATATTGTATATTTCAAGGTACACAGCCGTGTACTAACTGTACAGACGGTGGGTATTTACACCAGGTATGTGAAATAATTTAGCAAGAGAACGCACAGTATAGTGGCCAATTAAAAGGCCTAGATATTGTATATTTCAAGGTACACAGCCGTGTACTAACTGTACAGACGGTGGGTATTTACACCAGGTATGTGAAATAATTTAGCAAGAGAACGCACAGTACAGTGGCCAATTAAAAGGCCTAGATATTGTATATTTCAAGGTACACAGCCGTGTACTAACTGTACAGACGGTGGGTATTTACACCAGGTATGTGAAATAATTTAGCAAGAGAACGCACAGTACAGTGGCCAATTAAAAGGCCTAGATATTGTATATTTCAAGGTACACAGCCGTGTACTAACTGCTCAGACGGTGGGTATTTACACCAGGTATGTGAAATAATTTAGCAAGAGAACGCACAGTATAGTGGCCAATTAAAAGGCCTAGATATTGTATATTTCAAGGTACACAGCCGTGTACTAACTGTACAGACGGTGGGTATTTACACCAGGTATGTGAAATAATTTAGCAAGAGAACGCACAGTACAGTGGCCAATTAAAAGGCCTAGATATTGTATATTTCAAGGTACACAGCCGTGTACTAACTGTACAGACGGTGGGTATTTACACCAGGTATGTGAAATAATTTAGCAAGAGAACGCACAGTACAGTGGCCAATTAAAAGGCCTAGATATTGTATATTTCAAGGTACACAGCCGTGTACTAACTGTACAGACGGTGGGTATTTACACCAGGTATGTGAAATAATTTAGCAAGAGAACGCACAGTACAGTGGCCAATTAAAAGGCCTAGATATTGTATATTTCAAGGTACACAGCCGTGTACTAACTGCTCAGACGGTGGGTATTTACACCAGGTATGTGAAATAATTTAGCAAGAGAACGCACAGTACAGTGGCCAATTAAAAGGCCTAGATATTGTATATTTCAAGGTACACAGCCGTGTACTAACTGTACAGACGGTGGGTATTTACACCAGGTATGTGAAATAATTTAGCAAGAGAACGCACAGTATAGTGGCCAATTAAAAGGCCTAGATATTGTATATTTCAAGGTACACAGCCGTGTACTAACTGTACAGACGGTGGGTATTTACACCAGGTATGTGAAATAATTTAGCAAGAGAACGCACAGTACAGTGGCCAATTAAAAGGCCTAGATATTGTATATTTCAAGGTACACAGCCGTGTACTAACTGTACAGACGGTGGGTATTTACACCAGGTATGTGAAATAATTTAGCAAGAGAACGCACAGTACAGTGGCCAATTAAAAGGCCTAGATATTGTATATTTCAAGGTACACAGCCGTGTACTAACTGTACAGACGGTGGGTATTTACACCAGGTATGTGAAATAATTTAGCAAGAGAACGCACAGTACAGTGGCCAATTAAAAGGCCTAGATATTGTATATTTCAAGGTACACAGCCGTGTACTAACTGTACAGACGGTGGGTATTTACACCAGGTATGTGAAATAATTTAGCAAGAGAACGCACAGTATAGTGGCCAATTAAAAGGCCTAGATATTGTATATTTCAAGGTACACAGCCGTGTACTAACTGTACAGACGGTGGGTATTTACACCAGGTATGTGAAATAATTTAGCAAGAGAACGCACAGTACAGTGGCCAATTAAAAGGCCTAGATATTGTATATTTCAAGGTACACAGCCGTGTACTAACTGTACAGACGGTGGGTATTTACACCAGGTATGTGAAATAATTTAGCAAGAGAACGCACAGTACAGTGGCCAATTAAAAGGCCTAGATATTGTATATTTCAAGGTACACAGCCGTGTACTAACTGTACAGACGGTGGGTATTTACACCAGGTATGTGAAATAATTTAGCAAGAGAACGCACAGTACAGTGGCCAATTAAAAGGCCTAGATATTGTATATTTCAAGGTACACAGCCGTGTACTAACTGTACAGACGGTGGGTATTTACACCAGGTATGTGAAATAATTTAGCAAGAGAACGCACAGTACAGTGGCCAATTAAAAGGCCTAGATATTGTATATTTCAAGGTACACAGCCGTGTACTAACTGTACAGACGGTGGGTATTTACACCAGGTATGTGAAATAATTTAGCAAGAGAACGCACAGTACAGTGGCCAATTAAAAGGCCTAGATATTGTATATTTCAAGGTACACAGCCGTGTACTAACTGTACAGACGGTGGGTATTTACACCAGGTATGTGAAATAATTTAGCAAGAGAACGCACAGTACAGTGGCCAATTAAAAGGCCTAGATATTGTATATTTCAAGGTACACAGCCGTGTACTAACTGTACAGACGGTGGGTATTTACACCAGGTATGTGAAATAATTTAGCAAGAGAACGCACAGTACAGTGGCCAATTAAAAGGCCTAGATATTGTATATTTCAAGGTACACAGCCGTGTACTAACTGTACAGACGGTGGGTATTTACACCAGGTATGTGAAATAATTTAGCAAGAGAACGCACAGTACAGTGGCCAATTAAAAGGCCTAGATATTGTATATTTCAAGGTACACAGCCGTGTACTAACTGTACAGACGGTGGGTATTTACACCTGGTATACAAAAAGGGTATTGCAGGCACACAGAACCCAGAACACTAGAGCCAAATAAACTGTATTTAAAAAAAAAAATAAAATTCACAGCCGTATACTGCCAGATCAGATGGTGCATATACACACTAGTTATATAACAGGGTTTTTCAGCCAAAAAGAACGCAGAACAGTAGTGCCAAATATAGTTTGGTATGTAGCAGAGCACCTAATACACCACTAATGCCTCTCTCTGTCCCTACTCCAGCAGCTATCCCTGAATACGGCAGCCGTTCTCTGTAAAGTGTATCTTGTAGTAAAGCTATCACTGTACTGCACTATAGTAGCCCTGATAAGGGCTTTTAATCACGCTCCTGCCTGTCCAACTGCTAAAACCTGTCTGTCCCTTCTCCAGCCTCTGTCCCTGACTAAGTTCACGCAGCATATGCGTACGAGCAGGAAGAGCTGAGTTTTTAATATTCGAGGTCACATGGTTTTTCCAGCCAATCCATGTAGACGCTGTTTTCGCGCTGCCAGCGTGCTCAGCGTGCCTGTCATACCCCCCCTGCATGTTGATTGGTGGAAAAAGAGCGCCAGGGAAGGTGGGAGGGGAAACGAATTCTAAGTGCGCCATCGCCGTTATACTCGATCGAAATCGAGTACGCCAAATAGCGTAGTATTCGATCGAATACCGGCTCGATCGAACACTACTCGCTCATCTCTAGTGATTATCCATATTGCCTCCTTTGCTCGCTTGCACACTATAGGAAAAATAGAGAAAGTGACATGGCACTCACCATACAACAATTTCTTTCTTTATTTATTCAGTAACGTGTGCACAGACAGAACAGGAGGTAAAAACAGAAAGTTGGCTGGCCTACGGCCATTTTGCATGCTCCTAAGCTTTTTCAAGACCTCATGGGAGCTAGCCCAGTCTCCCACATGTTGTAACAAAGTTGTAATATTTAAATAATGTATACAGAATGTAATATGAAACATACAAATATATATGTAATGCCTGCTGATGTTGGGAACATGCATAGAGGCTTCCCCACCACCACAGGAGGAGACTGGGAGAGAATATGATCAAATGATAGGACCAGATAACCTCCTGGTCACATCACAGTATAAAAAGGAGCTGATGAACCATTGAAGCTGATCGGCCGGTTTCCAGGACTTGGAGTCCCACTGATGTGATAATGATGACCTGTCTTGATGGTCAAGCATGATCATGTCCCCTAGAAGGGCTAAAAAAACTGAAAACAAAATTGAAAAAATGTTTAAAAACAGGTGTAACAGAGCCAGAGAATAGGTGAGGCAAAATATAGGCCTGATGAAGTAGAGCTGAATAGGAGTAGCGTTGACTTTGTTACATTTTATGACTGTAGGCTGCAAGTTTATGCTGTGTCACTATTAGACACCATTAGTAAATATGGGCCAATGTTTTTGATCTCTTGCTCCTACTATATTACCATGCATATCAAACAGTCTTCAAGTTGTCTACTGGCTGTGCCTTGCGAAAAGTTTATAGAGTTCTGCCCTAATTCACATACTTTATATATTTTTGCTGTCTTCTCCTAGGGAAAACAATGGAGGCAAATAGACTGTCCTTCAAGCTATGATATTTTTGTTTAACATGCAAGCAATGAATGTTGAAGCCATCAGGGTCAGTGGAGCTCTCTTCAGTAATGATAAGTGATGCATTTTGTATGACCATGCAGGCTATATTCCTGTAATGCCATAGTTACTAGATTTATCATTGGCTACTGTCAGGGGCATACACTGGACCTACCACAAAACTTAGTATGCGCCCCCTGCACCACCCAGTGTCCTAGTACCTGTACATCACTCTCAGCCAACAGGGAACACAAAGTACAACAATGAAGATTTCCAACAGATTGACTTTTTTAAGTGGAAGAAATTTTGATAAAAAAAATTGTAATAAAAAAAGTCGCCCTCTACCTTACCCACTTTATCCGACTTCTAGATCACTAAATGTGGTGCTCTTTCTGAACACCATATTTCTCATTGCATTGACACCAGCCAGCTTCCATAAATACATTGATAAATCTTTTCCATACAGCTCTAAATCACTGCTTCCCCTCACATAATACTATATACTATATATTACAAAATTGACTGTCTGAAGCCACCACTAGGGGGAGCTTTGTGCATAGGAATGTATACATTTTAGTAAAAGTTGCATCCCCTAGTGGTGGCTGTGTGGAAATGGAGGAAAAGCAGTTCAGCGCTGGGACCCTTTCCCGGGCTCCATAGTAGTTGCATGGTCTGCCTCCATGGAAGGTACTCTAAAGGCTACTGTGTCTGATTTTCAATCAGTATATGGATCTTTTGTACTGTTGACTTCTCTGCAGTAGAACAGATTAACCACACAAGAACAGATTAACCACACAATTACATAATAGGTCATTGATAAAATGACAGCAGTGTCTAAAGTACTGATGAGCAGTAGACGTCTCTAGGGTCTTTCCGTCCTACAGCCTACAGCCTCCCTATAGCCTTGCACTGCAGCTTTATATACAGTATCTTTAACATAATAAAAGATTTTTTTAGTTACTGACAAAACTTGCTAAAGCACATTTAGTTTTAATCTGCGCGGAAACAGCAATTGGTGCCACGTGAACAAAATGTCTACAAATGTCATTTTGCATGCATGCCTTTTTGACAACTTCAAATCAGCAAATTGTTTCAAGACCTCCCAAAATAGCCAACATTAACTGAATGATGAAAACTGATGACAAAGTAATAGCAGGAGGTTTCCAGTCACATTTGCTTAAACCAAGCCTGCAAGTACAATAAAACATACTCAAAATACAAATTATGTTTGTATATTATAGAATAAAGGGCAAGAAAAGTCAGACCAACAAATGGGATCCCCCCCAAACCCTGTTCTCCATGCTTTCCACATGTGAACGTCAAAACCAATATGATAAAAAATATGTTTTGCCACATCAGCTTTATTGAAAGTGTCATAGATATAGGGGTGTTGAGGAAATAGTCCAAACCAGGCCCACATGCCTGAGGGAGTCCAAAGATCTCTCCACCACATAAGTATTTTAAACGGCACATGGTAAGTGGGGGACCCTATTCTTTATATGGAATAGAACTGACAAAAAACCACAATGCACAGGAAAACATTACATGATTTAGCTAGGCATGGTATTTCCCACTACTTGTTGTTATGGTGGTGCCCACCGTCACTCTGCTTCCTTCAATAGGCACGTCCGCCGCCTTGCTTGCTCGCCGGTCCATCCACACCGGTGGTACAGATATACCAACATTCCTCTGTCTACTCTATGCTGCTCTGTCTACTCTACAAGTAGCAGCCTATATTCAGGTGCTGCTTTCCTTTGCCTGTAAGCATAACACATGCTCTCTCTTGGGCTCTTAAACGGCTAGCACACAAACTATCTAATCTATTCTGACTAATGGAAGACCTCCCTTGGGTATTTAAGACACCTTTCATAGTGGGATGGTGCCTGAGCAATATGTTGTAGCTCTCAAGTTTCCTGCAAAGGTCAACTATGTGTCTTGTTTTGCTCTCCTTTGTACCAACGTCTGCCTGACTCTAGATATGACCTTTCACTGCTTGACTTGACCTCCACTTGATCTTAGTACTGACCCTATGCTGCCTCCCCTGACCTTCAGACTGACTTTGCATGAACCCTGCCTGCCCTGACCTCAGCTTTTCCCTGACTTCAGTTTTGCCTAACTCCTTGATGTTCTGCACCAGCATCTCTTGATGCTTACTTGATGACTACTACAAGATATAGTGGCCTCATGGTTCACCTACAGTGAAGCCCAAAACCTGTATATGTGGTAAATGGTGAAGACCCACTAGAGATGAGTAAAGTTTTGAAATATTCAATTAGGCAGCTTTGCCGGTTTGACAAGAAATTTGATTTGTCACAAATCAACATGTTAAAAACCCTATTCAGCCTATAAATCAATGGGACCACTTTTAACGGCCATGCACACGTGCACGTCTAACGGCCGTTAAAAATCATAATACGCTAGTGCAACATGGCCTTTTGAGTTTAAAAAAAAATCACTCACCTCACCCACTTGCTTGCATAGAAGCAGTCCACTCTTCTCTTCATTGAAAAAGACCTGTTGAAGGACCGAGTCTCATGATATCACCACATTCTCCCAGCATGACTGCCTCTGTGCGAACAAGGGGATGAGGTTTTTTTTCCGTTCTTTCTAAGACAACTCTAGTCGCCATTTTAGGAAAAATGATTCGTTACCATGAAGCGCGAGGAAATTCGGCTTTGTGGCAAATCAAATTTTTCTTAAATTTCAGATCGAATTCCACTTCAGATGCTTTGATTTGCGCATCACTAATGGGAAACATGATTACTAGTATGGGCACAATGGGGACATTATTACTATTGGGTGCACTGTTAAGTGCACTCTGGCAGACAATTATTTCTATTGGTGGGATTTTGGGGAGGACTATTACTGTGGGGGTGGGGGCACCCTGGCACAGTATCTACTTAGCACAATTACTTTCGTGGGACATTATATTTACACTATTAGAGTCAGGGACACTATTTTCTGTGCGCAGTATTTTTTTTAGGTCACTGTGTGCCAATAGTTATTGAAAGGTGCACTGTCAGTGAGGCACTATTATTTACAGGATGCTATTTCTGCAGTATAGTATTGGTGAGCACAGTATTAGAGGTGGCAGGATGAGGTGTTGAGAAATTGGGGAGGATGATGGAAAAGTGGCAAAACTAAGATGTCTGTTTGTCAAACTCTGCAGACGAGATGGCTGAAAGAAACCACCATGGAGGTCTGGTCTGAAAGGAGAAAATGAGGAAAGAGAATGTTTACATAAGAGGACATCACTGAATGTAAGAGGTATGTGGCACTGTATTACCCTGTATGTTTTTTAGCGCTGTACAGATGTAGCAGCGCTAGCGATCACAGGAGAATCGCGTGAGCGCAGAACAATATAGTAAATAGAGTACGCATCTGATGATTTGTACGCTAATGCTACGCATTGCATGCTAATGCGTACAAATTTGTATGCTAATGCAACGCATTGTACGCTAATGCATACGCATTTGTATGCTTATACTACGCATTGTACGCTAATGCGTACGAATTCACCTAATTAGCGTACTTTTACTGCCAGTGAAAGGAGTGAAAGAGGAGAAGTCGCGATTCATTAGCAACGCTATTAGAAAACAGTGATCGCTAGCCTGTTACATCTGTATGTAATGTTTCACAAGCATGTTTTTAACAATAGGACTGGAGGGAAGGGGTTAGGTTGAGAATTTTTTTTTGGGGGGGGGCGTTTCAGTTTTTGCATCCAGCAACAGAAAGGCTAGGTGGCCCCCTGCCTCTTGTCACCAGGGGCGTAGCTATAGGGGGTGCACAGGTAGCAGTCGCTACCGGGCCCAGGAGCCTGAGGGGGCCTAAAGACCCTTGTGCCACATAGAAGACACACAGAGCACTAAGGGAAGGAGAGCCCAAGCTGAACTCTTGCACCAGGGCCCATGAGCCTTTAGCTATGCCTCTGCTTGTCACAAAGCACTGAGGGAAAGGGAACCCAAGCTGAACTCTTACACCATGGCCTATAAGCCTTTATCTGCATAACTGGGTAGACGTGTGCTGTGTGAGGCAGTTGGAGCTGGGCTGTTGAAGGAGCATCTGCAAGGAGCTCTAGCTCTGCTAGCAACAGAGCAAGCAACAGACTTGGGAAGAAGCTAGACCAGAAGATTTCCATATATGTTCGCAGGCAGTCAGGGGTGGGATTCAAATTTTTAACAACAGGTTCCCTACTCAACAGCGGACACGTGGCGTCACTACACATGTTTACATATAGATACACCATATATATGCAACACACATACCACCCAACTTTTAAAAAGCCTAAGGAGCTAAACTATGGAATGGAAGCACTCATCTCCAGCTACCACTGTAATTTTAATAAGCGGATCTGGAAAAGTTGAGGGAACTGACTGAATGCCTGCCGGCAGTGACAGGTACCAATAGATGGCCCACGAAATGCATACCTTGAATAACAATTTTTGCACTAGTGGCGTTTCTCCGTCAGCCTCTGCATTTTCCTGAAAAGTGGGCATGGTGAGGGCAGGGAGGAAGTGGGGCCAGTGGCCTTGTCACATTTATCATCTTCTACACCAGTTTTCTGGTGTAGAAGAACTTTGAAATCTACGTTAGTTATTGGCTGTGTAAGGCAGTGACAGGCTGTGTCTATGAGGGCAGGTATATCTCTCCAAGACTGCGGGTGAAACAGTATTGTGTGCCTGAGGTCCGGAGGCAAGCCATTGCCGCTGAAGTAAAAAAAATGCTTAACTTAGGTGTCATTGAGGAGTCTAAAAGTGAGTGGGCCAGCCAAAAGTGCTGATTCCCAAGCCAGACGGGTCGTTGCGTTTTTGTAACAATTTTCAGAAATTAAATGATGTATCAAAATTTGACCTTTATCCAATGCCCTGAGTGGATGAGCTTATCGAAAAGCTGGGCAGATCCCAGTATTTCACAACACTCGATCTTACCAAAGGGTACTGGCAGGTACCCCTAACTGAGACCGCTAAGGAGAAAACCACCTTTGTCACACCAGAAGGTCTGTTCCACTATGTTGTGTTGCCCTTTGGCTTACACGGGGCCCCGGCCACATTCCAAAAGTTAATGGACATAGTGCTGAGACCTCATCGTAAGTACATCTCAGCCTACTTGGATAACATTATCATCCATAGTCCTGATTGGCAATCCCACTTATCCCACGTCCAGGCAATCGTGAATTCCCTTAGGGATGCAGGCTTGACGGCCAACGCAATAAAATGTGCATTAGGCCTAGAAGAGGCTCGTTTTTTGGGGTATGTGATTGACCGTGGGATTATCAAACCCCAAATAAACAAGGTTGAGGCCATCCAAAATTGGCCCTGGCCTTCATCCACAAAACAGGTAAAAGCATTCCTTGGCATCGTGGGGTATTAAAGGAGATTTATACCCAACTTTGGGGGACGGGTTACCAAGGGGGGCACCTTTGACGGATCTGTTAAAGAAATAAAACTCTGGCAGTTTTAAGTGGGGTCCCAAAGCAGAGAAAGCATTCCAGACTCTATAAACAGTCTTGTGTGTACAGCCCGTCCTATCTAACCCTAATTTTACGGACACGTTCATTGTCCAGACAGACGCGTCCGAGGTTGGGTTAGGTGCTGTACTGTCACAGGAAGTGAACGGGGAAGAACACCCAGCCACATATTTAAGCAGGAAGCTCACCCCAGCGGAAAAGAACTACAGTACCGTTGAGAAAGAGTGCTTAGCCATTAAATGGGCATTAGAATCACTGCGGTACTACCTGCTGGGGCGACATTTCCGCCTTGTGAATGATCATTCTACCCTGATTTGGATGAAAAATGCTAAAGAGAGAAATGCTCGGGTAACCCGATGGTTTCTGTCTTTACAGAACTTTACGTTTTCTGAGGAACACAGGGCCGGAAAACTGCTAGGTAATGCAGATGCTTTATCGTGGGCATCCTGCTTTGGTACCTGTGTCCAAACCCCAGGTTTGAACAAAGGGAGGGGGGGGTATGTAAGGCAGTGACAGGCTGTGTCTATGAGGGCAGGTATATCTCTCCAAGACTGCTGCAGGAGGCATGTTATATGTAGCATGTTTTATATCATGTGGTGGTTTGGAGGACGGGTTACCAAGATAACCACTCTTGGTGAAGTAAGACCAGAGTAAAGTGTCTTCTAAGTAATAGCAGACACTGTTATTCATCAACATGGCTGGAAACAGTCACCTGGGCCTGGTTTTACGGGGGATGAGCAAAGTGCTGGGTGGGTGCTCATTCCCCTCGCTCCACTCCGGGTTTCTGCTGGAGCCCATGTCCAGGAATCCCATTTAATCCTGCAGCAAGTGTTAAGTGTGTCTCAGTTTAGAGTTGGCCAGGACGGTGTGAGGTAACACTGCCTGAACTAGAGACCCGTGGATGATTGTATGAACTGTGCATACTGAACCTGTGTGTCCTCTTTACCCGGCTGTGTACCGGTGACGTTGTTTGAGCTTAAAGAAACCTGCAATAAAGGTATTTGATTGGACTTTTCCTGGTGTCACTGCCTTGGTTCTGGGCTGAGTGTGAACGACGCGCTACAGCTGGCATAGATTTTAGCAGTATGAACTGACGAGTGCTGCACCTAATAAATCAGATGCAGCATCCAGCAGTGTGTGCCTGGGTATCATAGCCTGGTGATCATTGCTGGGCTTTGATAAATCAGGGCCTACGCTTGAGGGACCCCTCTCGCACAGACAGGGTTAACGCCACAATTTTTGTTGAATGTTTCCTTCTGCTTTTTTAAGTTTTATTCGCTGTTTACTGCTGGTTCCACAGTAAAATCTTATCTTAAAACCAGAACCACCCATATTCTTCTGCATGTGTTCTGCACTTTATAGCATTACAAATCTACAGCAATATAGACACAGACATAATAATAAGCAGCTTCACCCAAGAGTCTATGAAGATTTCTAGGTTTCAACTACAACAAAAGTTTGGAGAATTATACTTAGTTTGCACTTGGATGACTATTCTAGATAATACAATGAAATATATTTGTAACCAAGGCTTTTATGTTTGCAGAAGCACTTGGATTCAGTTCCACTGCCGGCCTCGTTTTCAGTAATCTGCACGGCTCTGGCCAACTATCAGATTCTACGGTAGGATCTCAAAGGCTTCATTTTATCTCTGCGGGCAGTCTTATCTCTGGTAGTCCTTCAGGTAAAATGGATAGTACATCCAGTATACTACAGAAGGCCATTTGGAAGTTAAACCCAAGAGATCTCAGCAAGTGTATTATGCAATTTAAATGGAATTCATCATAAAGTGTTTTGCTAACCCTCAAAGAGACATTTATATATTTATTTAGCTCTTTTTCTTCTCTGCTGCGTGTGACACGGCCAATATACTACGTTTGGTGCACACACTAGGTATGGAATTTTACACACAATTTGGCACATACTGATTAAGGAAAATGTGTGTCCCCTGAATAAAAGTATTAAAATGCTATATATTATTAATATTAGTTTTGTTGTTTGCACATTTTTACTGAGAAAAAAAGAAATTAGTACATGTCAAAAAAAGATTAATTAATATGGTGCAAGAGTCCAGAGCACAGTTACCAGTAACGTTGCATAAATGTATTGATAATACCGGAGCAGCGTTGCAGTACTATGCATGGCCACAACTCAATGTACAGAGATGTGCTGTTGCAGTTCTTGTTTGGAGCACAGGAGATCACTCCAAAGTTTAATAGTAGGTTGATTTTAGTACTATATTGCATTTCTAGTACTGTACCAGACAGTCATGTGACAACTTGATTACCTTCAAGGAGTTCTCCACCTGTCTAACACTTTTTCACTCCCCCCTTCCACCAAACCTGTGGAGGGAAACATACCTATCACCTACCAGCCACTTGCTTCCGGCTACTTTGGTCCACCCCTGCCTTCACCGCAATCCAGTCCCTGCTTGTAAACTTCTAGAACAGACTGGATACAGCAGTTACGTGTCCCCATGTATGCTTCCCTCCACAGAGGGTGAACCAAAAAATGTTAACAAGCTGGATAACTCCTTTAATTGTACAGTCATGGCCAAAAGTTTTGAGAATGACACAAATATTATATTTTCACATGATCTGCTGCCCTCTGGTTTTTATGTGTGTTTGTCAGATGTTTTTATCACATACAGAAATATAATCGCAATCATATTATCAGTAACAAAAGCTTATATTGACAGTTAGAATGAGTTAATGCAGCAAGTCAATATTTCCAGTGTTTACCCTTCTTCTTCAGGACCTCTACAATTCTCCCTGGCATGCTCTCAATCAACTTCTGGACTAAATCCTGACTGATAGCAGTCCATTCTTGCACAATCAATGCTTGCATTTTGTCAGAATTTGTAGGTTTTTGTTTGTCCACCCGTCTCTTAATGATTGACCACAAGTTCTCAATGGGATTAAGATCTGGGGAGTTTCCAGGCCATGGACCCAAAATCTCTGTTTTGTTCCCTGAGCCATTTAGTTATCACCTTTGCTTTATGGCAAGGTGCTCCATCATGCTGGAAAAGGCATTGTTGATCGCCAAACTGCTCTTGGATGGTTGGGAGAAGTTTCTCTCGGAGGACATTCTGGTACCATTCTTTATTCTTGGCTGTGTCTTTAGGCAAGACTGTGAGAGAGCCGATTCCCTTGGCTGAGAAGCAACCCCACACATGAATGGTTTCAGGATGCTTTACAGTTGGCATGAGACAAGACTGGTGGTAGCGCTCACCTCGTCTTCTCCGAATAAGCTGTTTTCCAGATGTCCCAAACAATCGAAAAGGGGATTCATCAGAGAAAATGACTTTACCCCAGTCCTCAGCAGTCCACTCCCTGTACCTTTTGCAGAATATCAGTCTGTCCCTGATGTTTTTTCTGGAGAGAAGTGGCTTCTTTGCTGCCCTCCTTGAGACCAGGCCTTGCTCCAAGAGTCTCCGCCTCACAGTGCGTGCAGATGCACTCACACCTGCCTGCTGCCATTCCTGAGCAAGCTCTGCACTGCTGGTAGCCCGATTCCGCAGCTGAAACACTTTTAAGAGACGGTCCTGGCGCTTGCTGGTCTTTCTTGGGCGCCCTGGAGCCTTTTTGGCAACAATGGAACCTCACTCCTTGAAGTTCTTGATGATGCGATAGATTGTTGACTGAGGTGCAATTTTTCTAGCTGCGATACTCTTCCCTGTTAGGCCATTTTTGTGCAGTGCAATGATGACTGCACGTGTTTCTTTAGAGATAACCATGATTAACAGAAGAGAAACAATGATGCCAAGCACCAGTCTCCTTTTAAAGTGTCCAGTGGTGTCATTCTTACTTAATCATGACAGATTGATCTGCAGCCCTGTCCTCATCAACACCCACACCTGTGTTAATGGAGCAATCACTGAAACGATGTTAGCTTGTCCTTTTAAGGCAGGGCTGCAATGATGTTGAAATGTGTTTTGGGGGATAAAGTTCATTTTCTAGGCAAATATTGACTTTGCAAGTAATTGCTGTTAAGCTGATCGCTCTTTATAACATTCTGGAGTATATGCAAATTGCCATTATAAAAACTGAAGCAGTAGACTTTGTAAAAATTAATATTTGTATCATTCTCAAAACGTTTGGCCATGACTGTAGCTCTGACACAAGGACAGTAAAAATGGCATTATTCTTCTATGTCATGTGATAAATAACATGAACATACAGTATTTTGTCTCATTATACTTCATTATTCTTTGTTTTAATCAATTTAATTGGTTAAGCCAATTAACATAATGCATTATCATAATTTTTATCAGCTTTTACGAACATACAAAATATTCACTTTAAGAATGTGTTATTCAAAAACGCATTAATTGCAATTATTAATAATTGCTGAACCCGGACATACCCTTAATTTCGCCTAGGCAGCCTGCCTGATGTTAGCTTTGGAGCATCCCATGCTCCGATGCCCTCCCTTGCCCAGCGCTGGATCGCGCAGGGCAAGGGCTCTTTTGTTTACTAACACACACTGGCGGGCGAGGCTTCTGCCCAGCAGTGTGTTCATTGACGTCACTGGCCCTGATGGGCCGGCTTTAGCGCTGCCCTAGCCGTTTTATTGGCTAGGGCAGCGCTAAAGCCCGCCCATCAGTGCCGGTGACGTCACCGGGCTCACTGCTGGGCGGAAGCCTCCACCTGGCAGGGCCCGGTTCGTCACTGGAACTGGGCAAAATGCCTTTGCCCTGCGCAATTTAGCGCAGGGCAAAGGAGGGCATCGGAGCATGAGATACTCCGATGCTAACATCAGGTCAGCTCTGAACCCGGACACCCCCTTTAACATTGTCTCTGAAAAGGTTAATATTAAGCAGAAATAACTTGGCATATTGGCTTACCAAATCTTTGTTAGGTTTTTTTATGTAAAACAAAACAAAACAAAAAAACTAGGAAATTTTGACTCAAATGGTATTTTGCACCACAAAATTGCAACTTTTTGCCTTTTTGTATTAAAACATGGGAACTGCTTAACAGAAGGGGAGGGGCCACCATGGCGTAGCACATTTACTATAAGTTATGCTAGAAAACTGGTGTAAATTGTAACTGAAATCCACTTTGGATCCCAGCTGGAAAAGATTTCTGTTCTGGTGGAGAGACAATGGAAGATGCAACAAATTTAGGCTTCATTCACATGTACGTATGTCATTGCGGATCCGCAAAACAAGGACACCAGCCATGTGCGTTCCGCACTTTGCGGACCGCACATGGCCGGCTGTATAAATAGAAATGCCTTTTCTTGTCCGTGGCTGCGGACAAGAATAGGACATGTTCTATTTTTTTGCGGGGCCGCGGACCGGAAGTGCGGATGCGGACAGCACACAGTGTGCTATCCGCATAACTTGCGTCCCCATTGAAAGTGAATGGGTCCGCACCCGGAACGGATGCAGACCCATTATGCGGACGTCTGAATGAAGCCTTATTGACAGACGTGCGCCTCTTAATAAATCTGTTGGATCTTCCTCCAGCGTGTGAAATGCTTGTCTTTAGTAAATTACCCCCAATGACTAGTGTCAGCTCTTCCAATCTACCATATATTTGTCAAAAAGATTCTTTTGCTATGAGGTTCTATAGAGAATATAGTTACAAAAAAAGATTAATCGCTTTTAGAAGCAGATATATGGACACGTCATAGGCAGCTCTTGTCAGTAATTGCCTTGTATATACAATATTATTGTGGACTGGATTGTCTTGAGCCTGCACTGCAGATATCATTCTTGGTAAGAATATATTCTTCCTGTTCTTCCACTTATTTGAAGCATTTCGATTGTCTTAGTCATTTATGAAACAAACATATTTTTAGTGAGTGTTTGCAACTTGCACATAACTTTCAGGATTAATCTGCATGTCTGGATGATATATTCCGTAAACACTTTGCAGAACTTGTTTCTTGAGTTATGTCTACTATCTGACACATGAAATCTGTAAATCTGCCAACTATGTATAGTAAGAGAGCTGTCGGTCATCCATGAGCAAACAGGGAGATCTGAGAGCTCATGAATACGAAGACTCCTGAGCTTGTGCAGTGTATTCAGCGAGTGCCAGTGCTTGGCTGGTGCTGGAGCTTCTCAATATTAATGTTAAGGGGATTATCCCATTATGTAAAAAATGAAAATCGCACATCGTATAGTACATGCCAATCTCTTTCTAAAAAAAAAAAAAAGCTTGAACCAACCCTGTACCTCAAATGGATCCAGAGATCTCCCCATTCACTGCTCCAATTGCTCTCCTAGAGTTTCTTCAGGCTGACAGTTCAGGGAGCATGTCCTTTCTCACATAGTGTGCACTTTCTCAGGAGGTGTGTCCTTTCTTAGGACTCAGGTATGTACATTGTCCTTTCAGCAACAGCTCTCTCCCTGCAGTTTCTAACATGAGATATGGCTGGTGGCAGTTGAAAGATGGAACTCAGCATGTGCGTCCACCTCAACGAGGTGGACAGAGAAATTAGGAAATTAACAAACAGCAGATGGTGCAATACAAATACATTTTATTGAAAAACTCAGTGGCTATACTAAATTTCTAACTACATGCAATTACAGAAGTATTCAGATCCAGCTTCTGGTTTGAAATATGTGAACATATATTTAAGAAATCGACTTATTAAATACAAGTAGGTGACCCAACGTTTTCTTCAGTCTCCGACACCAGTTTATGCTGTCCACAAATAAGGCAGTATAAAAGTGATGACAGACTCTCTTTAAAGAGTCACACAATTTAATTTAATTTCATTTAATAGAGAATGGTGTAACTATTCCAGTGTAACATATTTATAAATCACTTCCAAAATATCTGTATATTCACCTAAAAAAGCTGCAAAGTCATGGCCACTAGGGGTCTCATTTCCACCTAAGTTGCAGTCCACTGCCTGTTGTTGGGCAAGGTCCATGCCTGGTAACAGAGACACAGAAGACGGTTGAAAGGAAGGATGTGTGTGTTTTGTTTTTTTTAAAGGGGGGGGGGGGGTTGGTTGGGTTCAGAGCTACCTAAGATGCTGAGCCTGATAAAGTAATTACTTCTACACTTCTGAAGATCACAGGAGACTTCTGTTTTCTGTAAGTGTGATTTATCCATCCTTACCTGTCTGTAAGTTCCAGAGCTGAAAAAAATATAATGGGAAATAAAGGAAAGGACAGCACAGTATTACAGTGCTGGCAGACACCCCCTGCTTCTGAAAGAAATGCATCTGGCTGTGCAGCAGAAATAGGGAATAATATGGATGAAAAAAACATCAGGGAAGCCCAAAAGAGGCATGCTTCTTCACAGTTATGAATCATATAAAGAAGCACAGCCATTATGCAAACTTTTTTTTTTTTTAACTTAGTGACGCTTTAACAATAACATACTAGCTGCTGCAGCCAACAATATGTGGAGGATATAAGCTTACTGCATACTGTGGTGTTACTAACTTCAATGGGGGCAGCACAGTGGCTTAGTGGTTACCACCTGGGTCCAAGATTCAAAATCTGACCAAGGAAAACATCTGCATGAAGTTCCCATGTCCTCCTTGTGTTTCCGTTGGTTTTCTTTGAGTACTCTGGTTTTCCACATTTTAAAGACATACTGATAGAGAACTTACATTGGGGACAGCAAGTGACAATAATGTTTGTAAAGAGCTGCGAAATATGTCATTGCTATATACTGTAACTGAGTAAAATAATTTTAAAAATGGTTCAATGTATAGCAGCAAGCAATAGCGTCCTCTAATGGTGGCTGTGAGGCAGCCAGTATTTTATCTTTTATCTATGCGGGGGATTTGGAGTTCTTTATAAAAAAAAAAAGAGACCTCCAGCCACTACTAAGATATAAATCAGCGCAGAATCTTGACCTATTTACATTTTTTTAAACTGTTTAACAATCTCTTTTTAAGCTTTTTTTTATGCTTATTTAATCTTACCTAAGTGAGAGTTCTCACTTCTCTCTTGCTGCATTATGCAATAACTACTGCAACCACTTCTGTAACACGTCTAATCATTATGCAGCAAACAAATTGACCTATTGATGAATTGCTAGACGGAAACTATCCCTGGCACAATTAATAGACATTTTGTGTTGTAATGTCTATGATAACATTACTGCAAATGGAGTCCATTCCAGCAGCCAAAGTAGTTAAATCCTTTGTAATTTAATGTTTTTTATTGGGACTTCATCCGACGATGAATAGTGTTTAGCAACTACAGTAATACTTTAACAGGAAACCAGATGCATAGACATAGCCTTTACTGAGCATTTCTTTGTCCTCATAGGGGTAAGCAAGCATTTAGAGAAATACTGTCAAACACTTTTGATGAGTACATCGCACCATGGCACTGCCTGGCACATGCTGGCACCTGGAACACAACAAGATATAATACTGAATTTCAGAACACCACACTTAGATTACAAACAATAATCTACCACACCACACTTAGATTACAAACAATATATTTACCTACTTACATTAGTGCATTGTATACTAACAGCAGTGGTTGGATTACTTCAGTAGTTTACTATATTAGATTATTTTCACATCAGCGTTTTTCATCTGTCATAGGATCTCAATACCGGAGGAAAATGCTTCAGTCTTGTCCCCATTCCTGGTCAATGGGGACAAAACTGAACTGAACAGAATGCTCCAGAATGCATTACGTTTAGAGATGAGCGAGCAGTGCTCATTACGAGCACTGTAACGCTCGGGTCCCGTGTGCAATGCCCGCAGGCATTGCGGATCCGTCCTCATCTGCATGTAAGTCAATGAGGAGGGATTGTTTGGTATGACTCATACCAAAAGGTTCCGTCCCCACTGACTTTAAGACGGGTGAGGACGGAACCGTTTGGTATGAGTGTCATACCAAACGATCCGTCCTCATTGACTTACATGCAGATGAGGACGGATCCGCAATGCCTGAGGGCATTGCACACGGGACCCGAGCGTTACAGTGCTCGTAACTAGCACTGCTCGCTCATCTCTAATTACGTTCCATTTGGTTGCGTAATCCTGCTGGACAGAAAAACACTGCAAGCAATGTTTTTGAGTGTGTCATGGGATGCGAAGCATGACGGATCTGGCATGAAACACAATGCAAGTTAATGGTGTTGGATCTGTTTTCTCGGACACAAAAGAAAATGGATCCAGTACCCATTGACTTACAATGGTTTTAGTGCCGGATCCGTCTTACCTATTTTAGAGATAATACAACCGGATCCATTCATAACAGACACAACCGGTTGTATTATCATGACGGAAGATTTTTTTGCTGATCCATGATGGATCCAGCAAAAATGCAGATGTGAAAGTAGCCTTAGTCTGCATATCTGGCATATCTGCCAACAGTTTATTTCAGTTCTGAGAATATGACTAGAGATGAGCGAATTTTTCAAAAATTTGATTCGGCTGGTTCGCTGAATTCGCGGAAACATTCATTTCGATCCGAATAAATTTGTGGCGAATCGCGTTTTAAAAAAACGGCTACTTCCGGGCTGCAGAGAGCCTGTATAGTGTAGAACACTGTGCCTTGCAGTAACACGCATTGGAGGTCTGCTGTGGTAGTGAAACAATACTGTGAGCCAGTATGACACGCAGATAACAGGCGTCGCTCTTAGAATCGCTGCACACTTTACTTATTTGGGCCAAAACTCACCAAATAACTCAAGTCTGAACTCCGCCTTACAGGTCAATGTTAGCGCCAGCTATAAAGAACTGTGCAGAGGCCCAAGATCCTACTATAGAGTGAAAGAGCGCACTCTTTTTACACCAATTCACTGATTCCACATGGATTTCTTACAGAACATGTTCTATTACACGCTTAAACTAGCAGAGCCCCCTCAGACAGTGTGAAGATGGCAGTGACGGCAGCATCAGGAGACCATAGAATGGTACGACAACAGTGTATAGGAGGCAGTGGCAGCAGCTGTAGCATCAAGAGACCACAGAATGGCACAATGACAGGGTAGGTTGACAAGATTGAAAACGTCAATCAGTAGAATTTCGCAGTCACAGACAGGCCCAATGAAAAGACTGCAAATGATAGTTTTGAAGAACTATGAAGTTACACAGTGGCACAACGACAGAGTAGGTGGACAAGATTGAAAACATCAATCAGTAGAATTTCGCAGTCACAGACAGGCCCAATGAAAAGACTGCAAATGATAGTAGTGAAGAACTATGAAATGACACAGTGGAACAACAACAGAGTAGGTGGACAAGATTGAAAACGTCAATCAG